>MU744429.1:77490-87629 GCA_026770625.1 Nicotiana glauca | reverse complement strand
TCGTGGGGTTATGGGTGACTAGGTTTTGGTCCGAACCTCGTGTTTGGACCATGTGGGCCCGGTGTCGAATTTTGGTATTTTTGGAAGAATGCTAGGAAATTCATATCTAGGCTATGGGGTGTTGCCATTGGGTCCTTATTGATACTATTGAATTAATTATGCCTAGATATCATCGTTTCGGAGTCGGATTTTAGAGAAAAGGCGGTATTGTAGAGTTGATTGCTATTCTTTGGACCGAGGTAAGTGTTTGATCTAACTTTGGCTTCAGGGAATAGGATTAGAGTATTATTTATTGTTAATTGCTAAATGATCGAGTATGGTGTATAGGCATGGTGACGAGTTTCTATACACCGGTGTCTAGTATGATCGTGGGTCTTTGTTGGTGCTTGTTTTGGTATACTTTGGGACTCTTCCAAGCTAATTAATAATTTTCTAATGATGTGAAAATTTTGAGGATTTATTTATGAATTGTTAATTTCTTTGGAGCATTGGATTAAATGATAAAATACTATCGAGTAAGAAATGAAAGAATTGTAAAGAGATGTGATTATCTCCCTTGCCGGGATGTTTAAGTGATTGTTATTGCTCCATTGCCGGGATTTGGATGTTTAATTGTGTTCCTCTCTTGCCAGGAAATTTCTTGTTATTATTCATTTCCCTCACCCGTTTGGTTGTGATTTATGTTTGGGTGAGGAAGAATGATTATGCACGAAGGGTCATTCCGTGCCATTGCTGATTATATTATGCACGAAGGGTCATTCCGTGTCATTGTTTGATTATATTCGCACGAAGGGTCATTCCGTGCCATTGTTTGATTATATTCGCACGAAGGGACATTCACTGCTATTGTTGATTATATTATGCACGAAGGGTCATTCCGTGCTATTGTTGATTATATTATGCACGAACGGTCATTCCGTGCCATTGTTGAATATATTGCACGAAGGGTCATTCCGTGCCATTGTTGTGAGAGTTATGTGAGGAAAAGCACGAAGGATGATGCCGTGCATTTTATTTGATTGCCTTGGGTGAGGATGAGAGTAAAAGCACGAAGGTTGATGTCGTGCAACTGTTGGATTTCTTGTCTCTGTTAGTTATTGTTGTGCCATGTTCCTTATTTAAGTTGGTGACTTTTATATCCGGATTGTACTCCCCCATAGCATGTTACCCTCCCTTTTAACTGTTTAGTTTTGGTATTCTTTTCTTTTATTGCAAATATATATATATATAGAACTGTACAGGTTGATTTGGTAGTCATGTCTAGCCTCGTCACTACTTCGTCGGGGTTAGGCCAGGCACTTACCAGCATATGGGGTCGGTTGTGCTGATACTACACTTCTGTGCATTTTGAACAGATCACTGTACCGGAGCAGCTTTTGGACCAGCAGCAGTAGGATTGCTCGGGAGCTGTCTTCAGTCCAGGGACTCACAAGGTAGCCTAGTTGGCGTTCGCAGGCCGAAGTCCCTTCTATGTTTTAGTTTGTTTTCATTGTACCGAGACAGACACGATATATTTTTCTATTTAGACTTGTTTGCAGCATTCATTAGTAGTCCGTGAGATAGAGACTCCAGTCCTTGGGTAGTGACATATTTAACTTCCTCATTTTGGGTTTTCATTTACTTATGTTATAAAAGACTTCCGCTTTCATTTAAAGGTTTTTTATTGTTATTACTGTTGTGTTATTATTCAAAGGGTTAAATGTTTGGCTTGCTTAGCTCCAACAGTAGGCGCCATCACGACTCCCGATGGTGGAAAATTTGGGTCGTGACATCTACCTTCATATGACAAATACTTTGTTGCCCAGTTCTGAATTCTGTGCAATATTTTCTCAATTAGTAGCTCACGTTGTGTAGCAGATAATCTCTTAGTACTCAATGGAACCCCTAGGTATCTAAAAGTTCATTCTCCCTTTTTTATAACCAAGAATCTCCTTAATTTGTTGCTGAGTCGACTGGTTCACCCCTCCAAAATAGATGCAACTCTTATTTGGATTAGCAACTAAACCTGAAGCTGCAGAGAATTTCTGGAAATGTTGATGCAGTATCTGCACAGATTGCACATCACCTTTACAAAACAATAATATAAATCATCTGCAAACCCCGGCTGCACTAAGTTAAACCTGGCACACCTGGGATGATATTTAAACTTCGTGTCTTCCTTCAGAGTCTTCAATGACCTGCTCAGGTATTCCATAGCCAAAACAAATAAGAAAGATGAAAGTGGATCACCCCGCCTGAGCCCCTTCTTTGTCTCAAAAGGATATGTTGGTCTACCATTTATTAGAACTGAATAAGTCATTGTACCGATGCAAGACATTATCCATCTCACAAAGATTTCTGGAAAATTCAGTGACCTTAACACTTGTTCTATGTACATCCACTCCACAAAGTCATTTGCTTTTTGCATCTCAATTTTAAGCATACATCTAGGGGAGATACTCTTCCTTCCATAACCTATCACTAGTTCATGACTCATCAAAATGTTATCTGTGATCAGCCTTTCAGGTACAAAAGCAGGTTGACAATTATCTACCAGTCTATCCATCACACATTGCATTCTTGTAGTTATCACTTTAGAGATGAGCTTATATAGAACTGTACAATAATAAATAGGTCTAAAATCTCTTATGTTTGTTGGATTCTGAATTTTTGGAATCAGTGTGATTGTTGTGCAATTAATGGCTTTACACATATCTGTACTCTCAAAGAAATCTTAAACTGCTACAGTTATTTCCTCTCCCACAATGTGCCATGTCTTCTTAAAGAAGTATGAGTTATACATATCACACCCTGGTGTTTTGTTATCATCATTGCCTAATAAAGCTTGCTTCACTTCTTCCCTGCTGGCTGATCTGATTAACTGTAGTCGTTGACTCCTGTTTAACACATTGCCATTCTTCATTATGTCATAGTTGATCACTGGTAGTTGTGTGGCTGAACTTCCAAGTAACCCCCTATAAGAATTTAGAATTTCTGCCTTCACCTCTTTAGGATTTCGCACTATATCCCCATTTTTATCAACTAACTTGCCAATGATGTTCCTTGCTTATCTATTTTTTATACAAGCATGATAAAAATCTGTATTAGAATCTTCCAAATTAAGCCATTGTACGCTGGACTTCTGCTTCATAACTCTCCTCCTTCATTAGCCATTTCTCTAGCGCAAATTTGGAAGTTCTTTCCAATTCAACATGTATTTCTTCTTGGTCAGGACAACTCATTTGGTTATGTATACTTTCTAATCTTTCTCTAGCATCATGTATCTTACTATCAATGATATTGAACTCCTCTTTATTCATCTAGTACAGTAACACTTTTAACTTCTTAAATTTGCTCAACATTGTTTGTCTGCTCTTTCCAAGCTCCCAACCCATCTGCATTGCTCATTCAAAAGACTTCAATCTTGTCAGACAGTCCAAAAACTTGAAAGATTTCCCTCCAATTTGGATACTTGTATCAAACTTCGCACTTAGAGGGCAATGATCAGAGAATCCAGGGTTTATAGACACCCCCTCCATATTAGGCCATATTTGTATCTATTCAGCATTTACCAGAATTCTATCAATCCTACTGTACACATGGTTATTAGTCCATGTGTATTGTCTTCCCACTATCTTCAATTTATCTACTTTAGCATCCACTAAAAACTGTTTAAATTCCCTTGTCTCCATCTGCTGCACAGGACTACCATTGAATCTATCTTCATTTGTTAGAATTGTATTAAAGTCACCCATTATAAGGCAAGGACTCCTTATATTGACTACTGATATCAGCATCTCCTCCCATAGATTCTTTCTTACCATAGACAGCACATAGGTGAAACTGAACATTTTGTTGCAATATTGTTACTTTTCCCAAAATAAATTGTTTATGATGTCTAGTCATTGTATAGTCCACCAATATAGAATTCCATGCAACCCATATTCTACCCCCACGAGCCTTATCATAGTTATCCACCCATTTCCAATTTTTCAGAGCCTTACTTAACACAGAGTCAGCATTACTTTGCTTCACTCTATGCTCAGTTATGGCTATCAATACTACATTATTAACTCTACAAAAAAAATATTTAGTTCTTTTTGTTTATACACCTTATTCAGACCCATTACATTCCATGTAATAAAGCTCATCATGATATAGTAGATAAAATTGGAAGTCCACCCCTATCTTCCTTGTTATCCATTCCTTTTGCACCTTGAGCTTCAGACATTTGAACAATTTTTTTAGCAGTATTAACCAGAGCTATGAATGCATTGCCAATATCCACTTTCTTCCCCCTTATCACATTTGTGTGCTTCTTAGTTGCATATCTTCCTCGAGCTATTTGCCATTGCATATCTTCCTCGAGCTATTTGCCATTATGTTCCAACCTCTGAGTTACTATTTTGTATAGTTGCTTCTTCCTCCTGTTGTTCATTAAATCTCCCTTGTGCATCAATTTTGTCAACCTTGGGATCAAGTGCTCTAACATGTCTTCGTTCCTGCTTTTGCTTCTCTTCCACATTTTTCCTCACTTCATCTTGTCTCAGCTTCCTTTAATCCTTACGTGTATGGCCAAGTTGACTGCATTTCTGGCAGTATAATGGTTTCCAGTCATAGTGTACTAATTGTTCCAACACCTTTCCTTTTGGATAGTAGCTAAATCTTCTTTGGTAATGGCCTAGTAACGTCCATCTCTATTAAAATCCTTGCATATGAGATTCTTTCCTCAATCGTTGTACAAGCATCAGCATATATTGGTTTCCCCAAACCACTTCCTATCTTACTTAATGATTGATTACTCTAAAGGTTAAGTGGTAGATTTGGAAGCTTGATCTACACGGGGATAGCCCTTAAAACTTCTTCATTAAAATCAAAATTCTCCGATCATTGCCTCATGATAACTGGCCTAGTATTAATTGTATAAGGCCATTCATTAGCACCCTCTCCTTCTCTTCATTAGTACTAAGTAGGACTATGAAGTAACATCTTAGGTTTCTGCACATTTGCCTATTGATTAGTGATAAAATTTTCAATTGCTCTGATTGAAGCTGTATTCCCTATCACATACAATATTACTGCTCTAGTCCATTTTACATTTTCCTCTTCAATGTCTTCCTCCATAAGCTTCACAACAACTTCACCATCCTTTATTGTCAGTGGTATATAGGTGAGATTCATACCTTTTGCAGCTAACTTGTTTTCTTGGAGTAATCCCTCCATGGTCGACTCTTATCAACTGTTGGAATTGAGTTATTCACTTGAGTTTCCCTTCGATTATCCACAAAAATAGCCCTCTGCTCCTTGCTTGAGCTTTCATGTACTGTTCCATTGGATTTTGCCTCACTCGAGCTGGGTTTCTCACTTACAACCCTTATTTCGCTATTCCCTTTGCTCATGTTCTCCGTTAGTGCCAATTTCCTGCAAGAATTCACTGGTGGAGTTGCTTGATTCTGATATTTGTCCAGATCTGGAAAATTATCGTCACTGTCATTTTCCTCCTCTATCTCCTCCTTCTGTGTTTGATCATTGGCTTTTGCCTTACCTTTCCCTTGTTCGTTCGATCTAGTTATCATAATCTTCTGATCTAGTACTGGCGCTTTGGTGGTATTCTTCCTCGGCCGTCATCTTCCTCCCATTTCCCACTATTGTATGTTTACAAAATGAACTGACTAACTGATACAGTACCGGGAGGAACTACATCAAACTGATTGAAGTAAGACTACTAAAACATAGTCTTCTAAAATAACATATACTGAACAACTCAAGCGGTTTTGCTGGACTCTTCTCCATTGAACTTCTAGGTACTTAGTTTTAGACATAAAAAGCCTTTATAAACCAAACCAAGACAAGTAAAAATAAAAAGAGATAGAGAGAGAAAGATTGGATGAAATGTTATCCACAGACAATATTCTGAGACATCACAGCTAGGGGTGGGCGTTCGATCGGTTCGGTTCGATTATTTGGTTTTTGGTTTTGTAAAAGTAGTACCCGAAACCGAATTGAAATAAGTTCGGTTTTCTAATTTCGGTTCTCGTTATTTCGAATCGATTTTCGGTTTGAACATTATCATATTGGGCTCCTTCTTAATAATTTGACGGACGGATTTATTTTTTTTTTCCAAAATTTCGTCCAACAAAGCTGATTAAACCAAAACCGACTGAAAAAACCGAATAACCGAAACCGAAACAAAAATATTTTCGGTTCGGTCGGTTTCTTCAGTTCCAACCGATATATGCCCACCCCCACTCACAGCATGACATAAGGGTAAGACGCCTGAACATTTACCACCATAATAACAAAGGGAACAATAGAGAAACTGCTTCCTAGTACGGAGGTGATGTGATGTCCCTGGAGGCTGGAGGATTTCTTCTTCTCAATAAAGCAGCAGATTAGCACAAAGATTCCAGTTGATCACTAAAGATAAGCTGCATTCTCAAGTCCAAAGTAAAAAACCATTTATAGACTTCCGAATAGTCAAGACTAATGAGAAATGTACAAAAATGACATGTTCAATCTTTGTAATGTATCTATGTCTGAGCATGTTTTATTCCAGAATTGGTTTTTGCTGATTTTTGCTGTTATTACCGCTTGTTACTGCAAAAAAAATTTCATCTTTTTTTGAGCCGAAGTTTTATCGGAAACAACCTCTCTACTTTCTAGGTAGGAATAAGGTTTGCGTACACACTACACTTCCCAGACCCCACTTGTGAGATTATATTGGGTTTGTTGTTTTTGTTAATTTTCCAAGCACAAGATTAGAACTAGAAGGAGAATCATGGTCTTAAAAGGGAAGTTCTCGTGATATAGTAGAGTAAGATGGAAACCACTTACCAAAAACCAATCTCTAGCATATTGAAAAACTAGCAAGCAGTTGAACTGTGATGACCATCTAAAGTTCCAGCAAGGCTCCGAATAGAACATTCCTAATTTATAAGTGGTTCTCTCTCCGTCTCAAATTATCTGTCGTAATTTCTAAAAGTATTTGTCTCAAATTAGATAGGATCTTCATCCCCAAGGGTGGGCTTATAGGTGAAAAGTTCATTACTTAGCCTAGAATTCTTGAAATTGAATTCCACTCCCTCAACGATGTCAAGCCATCCTACCATTTGCTAAAAGGCAAGCAGTTATCATATTGGTACTTTCTTGTAAGAAGTTGTACATGGAGTATAGTTTTTCTTTAGGTTGTAATCTCATAACCATCCCTCAAAATGACTACTCCCTTTCTTGTTTGCAGTTACTTTTTTCATTTTATGTTAAACAATTTGTTTTCGGGTCGGATATGAGGGTTACTCAAAGTTGTAATCTGAGGTATCTGGTATTCTGTGTGCCACTGGTTGAACTTCATCAATTACCTTTTGAGCAGGGGAACAACTAGTTTGAGATTGACATTGACGTTCATCGTTTCAGCTAAATATCTAGGGAAAGACTTGATGCTTTTCGCGAACATCTTAAGCATGGAATCATTGATCAGGTTTAACTATCCCCAAAACCCTTTTCTCCGCTTTGAGAGTTTAAATCTCTAGAGTTGATATTAAGCATTTTTTGGATAATGCAGCAGAAGCCAGAGGAGCTACCAGAGAGTTTTGTGCTGCATCCTGTTGAATAAGGTTGATTTTGTAAATCACGCCCAGATACCTCAACTTGTTGAAATTTGCGTTGATTGGAATTTAGGGTACAGTTGTAGATGAAACCTACGCTGTGAAATGGAAAGTGAACATGTACATTACCAGATTTGAGCTTTTGACTTCAAGAAACTCAATTTCTGTCATTGAGTATATTGAGATGATCATAGATACAAAGACTGCACTAGATTAGATTTTCCAACGACTTTATGCACCATTGGTCAAATTCAGACAATTAAAGATGTTGTAACTCCACCTCCAAAAGTGGTAGAGAGTTACGCCAGCAGGATTGCTAAAAATACAGAAAAGTCTCCCAGAATATTATTACAAAATCTTGAAAAATAGCAACATAAATCAGATCAAAGGGATTAACACCAACTGCAACCATGTATATCAATCATCAACCATGTTTGTGCCGCCATAAAAAGCCAAAACATGTTATACAAGAGCATTTACAGAAAGAATACAAATAATATACTACTCTATGCCCTTCTTGAGAAAATTTACAATGTATATTCAATCCACTCCTAGCTCACCTATCATTTTTGGTATCAACAAACTTATATACCATGTTTCCTTCATTTAACTTTTGCGTGAGTGAACCAACATTATGACTTCAAATGCACGAAATAGATCCATCTTAAGACAAGTTTGGCAAAAGTTTTTCAGTGGACTCCTCTCTCATTCCTTGCAAGACTGAAGCTCAAAAAATCATGTAACCTGTTCTTCTTTGAATCGTAGCAGTGCTATAGGTTGCTGTTCATTGTTCGAGAAGCCTGTTCTTCTAGTTGCATCCTGTTTATCAACTACAGGGTTGTGTGGCCTCATCTGTGACACAGAATTATTTGCGGTGTTGAGGCTACTGTTCCTAGCTGCAGGCACATCATGATTATGTTTGCCCTCATATGTTGTTATGACAGCTTTTGGATCACTCGGGGCCCTTTCCACATGTTTCCGTACATTACATCCCTGGCTGGTACATTTGTAATAGCTTCTGCAGAAAATAATATGGTATACTGAATATGTTAGCAAAGCAAGCAAAATAACTGATAAGCATCTGGCTATGCGTTCACGGAAGTCATCTAGATATCTGATTGTCTTGTTTTGTTCTTGCATGTAAATACAACATGGTATTCACGGAAGTCATCTAGATATCTGATTGTCTTGTTTTGTTCTTGCATGTAAATACAACATGGTCCAACTGTACCACGCAAAATTCAGACTATGAGTTTCAAACAAAGAGTTCTAATATGATTATGGCCAAAAAAAAAAAAGTGTTCAAGCAGAAGAAAGCTTTTCTGACAGTGGCAGGTGATTCAGGAAGGTACTTCACACTCATAATGCTTCATAAGATGTATTCTATTTAGGGTTCACTTAACCATAAATCTACCTTGGATAAGGGTTTCCTTTTACAACTTTCTGGCCATACTTCCGCCATCTATAACCATCGTCCAAAAGATCAACTTCACTTGTTGTTTGAACAATGATCCTAGGTTCTGCAACTGTCCGGTGAGAAGCAGAAGAAGCTGCTTCTGAAGTCTGTACTTCTATGGCCCTGCAAGGTGCAGTTGTAGAGATGGAGAACAGTGGGTCATGAAGATAGACAAGGCTATAAAAATATTCACTTCAAATGTTGTGCCAAGGATGAAGCAAATTACCTTCGCTTAGATTCACGCTCATCATTTCCATCAGCTATAGTCTCAGCATCACCCACTTCCTCGCCCTCACTTGATCCGGAGACTTGGTCATGTGTAGCTTGGCTGGATTCTTGATTCTTTATTTTTAATGAATAGGAAGGCATGCTATCCTTGGAGTTGTTCAGAGTTCCTGCCACACCCTCAGAGCTGAGTTCAGATAGCCCCTGATGATTATAGTTTCCATTTGGATTTCCACTCTCTTTCGAGCGTTTACTAGATTGAGGCGGCTGATGGTTATGCTGGCCCTTATAGATAATCTCAGTTACTTGGCCATCAAGAGACCGCTCAACCTTCTTCCTGACTGGACAATTTGGATGTGTACACTTGTAATAACTACGAGGATATTCACTTCCCTTGACATGCTTTTGACCATACTTACGCCAGTTGTAACCATCATCAGCAGGTTTATCAACAGCAGAGGAAGCAGGTTCTGACCTCTGATCAGACAGAGAGACTTCAGATACTTCTTTCATAACATTAGGATCTGATGCAGGAGGCGGTATCTGTTGGTTTGCTGTGACATTTGAGGTTAGGGACTGGAACTGTGAAAAGGACGGTGCAGGCGCTGCTGAAGAAGACGGATAGTCAGGTTGAATGTGCATTTGAGACTGAGGATGTGCTGCCTGAGCTGTAACTTGAGCAAGGGCTTGCTGATGTGACATTCCAAAAGGGCCCTTTATGGTCCAAAAACCATATGTCAATAACATTGAAAAGGCTAATTCAAGTTAAACCAATAGCATCATCAGCGTACATGTTGCAACAGTTCATTTACAGAGTTCTTTTCCTGCTGCTGATTTAGTCAAGAAAGAAAAAAGGTTTTTTTTAGGGTGGTGGTTTT
>MU744429.1:40451-76406 GCA_026770625.1 Nicotiana glauca | reverse complement strand
GGGGGGGGGGGGGGGGGGGGTTCGAGAATAGAAGAGAGAAGCTACTCCTCTAACACGTTCTTTCCAACTAATGAAGTAATTTAGCCTCATGAGATGTACAGTCAGAAGATATAGCATATTATGCACCAACAAAAAGAAGATATCGAATCTCATCTCACATATTATCTCAAACTTCAGTATCAATAGCCTCAACTCACACTACCAGACTTCAAGGAATGCCTAAAGGGAATCAGACTGCTCTTCTCCTGTATTAAAGAAAGTTTCCCCATACACGAAATACAATATTCTCTTAAAGCATAACTCCAACCTAACCAGGGACATAAGAACAGGTCTTGACAATTTACAATCTGTTGATTTGTAAAATTGATACTACTTGGTTATAAGATGTGGAGTAGGAAAAGTAGTGAAAATCTTAAGTTACCATTACCTAGCATGTGACAAAGAAAAATGGCCAAAAGGTAGCACAACAAAAGAAAAATGGCATGCTAACATTGCAAGTGTAAACTCATAGTTTGGACTGTAAAGAGGAGCACCAGACATGGTGTTTGACACAGACATGTGCTTTCCGCTTTGAGAAACAAAAAAATGTCCAAACGACAGTTCCTTCCCCTCTCTAAAAGTACTGGAAATTAAACTTATTCCATAGTTTAGTACATTCTGGCTTTTAAACCAGCAAATCTAGGTGTAAAGTTTTTCTCTCTACCTTCTTTCTCTTCTTTTCTCTCACGCAGAAGTCCGCCTATGGCTGCTCGCAAGGACCTGCAGCCCTCTACTGGTGATCAAACCAATCTGCAAATCCTCTATACATGGAACGTGTTCTTGATACAGTTTTACTTCTTCTTCTAAGGAGAAATTACTTTTTAAACTTCTTCCCTAGAATAGAAAAACAACTTTTACAAATACTCAAAAGCACACTTATTCAGGCCAAACACTTGAACTCTCCAAAATAAGCAACTTTTTTGAAAAATAAGCACTTATATTTTCTTAGAAGCTTGACCAATCAGGGTTTAAATACCCCAAAGAATCTAGAAAACCCCCATAACCGAAATTATGCTGCAACTCTTAAATCACACAATCCACAAACCATGCTAAGGGTAACATATCCACAAATCAATCAATCATTATGCCTCAATCTTAAATAAATTATGGTCAGCTATATTTTCTTTTTCTTTTTTCTTAGGACCGCTCGTGTTTGGGTTTGCTTGTACGCACCTCAACTATATCACTGGGCAATTGTTAATCCCCACCAACCCAAGTACCGAGTAACTTTGCCACCAAAGCATAGACAAATAGAAAGAGATCACCTAATATCTTTTTTTTTCTCTGCTGAGATTGGTTCAGCAATATCAATCACATGTATTCATTCCATTCTATTCATGTGATTCAATATTCAGATAATTCTCATTATTCTGGCTTAGAACCCTTAGCTAAGCTTATATAGCCTATTAAATGCTCATTAAATAAAAAAACTGAAAACTTTTGTAACTACCTGGCCAGGTGAGAACAACAAAGGCGAACCCAGCAAACCGGCCGGACTCAATCCCGGCGGTATAGTAAACATGGGCGATTGAGTAATCACCAGACCGGATGGCCGGTTCTGCTTGAACCCAAAATCTACATCCCCACTACCGGACTCTTTTCCCTTTGAAATAGACACTGTCGTCTCTGGCGGAGGGGGAAAACCCTGTCGTTGACCGGAAAAAGCCGCCGGAGATGCCATAGCGCCGGCGAGGAGCTGGGAGAAGGAAGGGTACTCCGATGCCGGATCGGAGAAGAAGCTGGAAACAAGGGTCATCGGACCCGGGCTGATACCACCCGGGCCGCCCATAAACAAATTTTCCACGGAAGCCCGCGGTGGTAAAGTAATAGTGGGCCGCATCGGAGCCCTTGATGATGATGCAGATGATGATGCTTCGTTCTCAGCCATTGATTACTTTGACCTTCACTTGTTATGGGATTTTAGTACTTTTTACACAAAATCGTATAGAAAAAAAAAAACCAATCATTACATTTCTTGCTTCTTCTTTTTTTCTCTCTGTATGCTGATCAACTTTAGTTATTGTGGTTTCTCTCTCTAGAATAGAAATGATAAGTATAGAGAGAGTAAGGGACGGGAGAAAGGTGGGGGTAGCTATGCCGATTTCAGTTTCTTTCTTTCACTACTCTACATAAAGAAGGAAGAAAGAAAAGCTTTTAGATCTGTTTTTTCTTTTTTGTTTTTCCTTTTGTTTTTTAAGTCCACGCAGCAGATACGAAAATGGAGGGCTTTTGCAGTTTGTGTTCTGATTTTTTTTTATTTTTTTTTTTTTCGAAATCAGCATTTTCAATTTTCAATTTTCATTTATTTTAAAAAATTTCAAAATTTAAAAAACTCGAAAAAACTATTTTTCAAAATTTTCACTCAAAACTTTAAAACAATCTAAAATTATATTCATATCCAAATACAACTCTAAATTTCAAATATCATTTTCACTTTAAAAAATAAAAAATTTTCATATTATAACAATTGGGTTCCCTACTTTTCAATTTTATAGCTCATATTTTAATTTACAACCAACTAACCCAAAAATAATATGTTAAGATTTAACATACAACTCCAATAAGTTCTCAAATTACTATTTAATTTTTTAAAAAAAATTCTCAAGCTTTTAAATTAATTTTCGAATCAGTAACTGTGACTCAAACATTAATTCAATAAACCAAATTCATTTGGGTGGTGAAAATTAGATTTTTAACAAGCTTAAATATGTAGGCGTTAATTTTGGATTTGATTTTGTGAGAAAATTTGAGTGGGTATTATTTAGACTTGTTAGAAATAGTATAAAGAGGTTGTATATAAAATTTGAAGTCATTTAATTGAGATTTGGAATGATTTTGAACAAGAATTGCAACTGAAAATCGTGGAAGAAGCTCGTCTACAGACACTTGTATAAAGGTATATAAAAGTGTATAATTGTGTATAAGTTGTGTTTCTACACGCATATACACTATTATACAAGATTATACATAACTATACAAAACTGACTTCATCTTCTTCCTTGCGTCTTTTCTGAAATTTAACTCAAATCTTGCTCAAATCTACTCCAAATCAATTCAAATTTAAATTTTAAATTCCTTTTAATATTTTCAATCAATGAAACAATACCTAATCCAAACAACTAACAAATTCAAAGAAACTAATTTTCAAAAGCAAAGCTTTGAATGGTCTTCAATGGTGGACTTCTACTTTTCAATTTTCTTACATTGCAAACAGGTGACACAAGAGGAGAAACAGAATAGACGCTCCCTTGAAGCATATGTAGAAGACGTGAGAAGAAGAGAGAGTGAAAGCAATAGTTGTGAGAACACATATTTAACTCCATAGCTTTTAGAAGCAACGGTTGTAAGAATACATATTTTAATTTGCTAGTGCTTTCAAAATATGTATAATATGCGCTAGGTGGGGTAAAACTTAAAATGAAAAAGGGCTAAATATATCCCTCTACTTTCAAATATTATTTATATGTATCCTTCGTTATACTATTGGGTTATCCATACCCCTACCATCATAGTATTGGTTTATCTATACCCCTATTGTCATACTTTGAAACAAAAATACTCCTATTTTTGGATGGAGTGCCATGTTGCAGCACCCTATTAAAATGACCCATTTTTTTTTTACCCGACCCGTTTTTAAATATCCCACAACTCGGGTCCTATTTTCATTTTTTTCTAGTTTTTTTTTTAATTTCAGTTTTAAAAAAAGGAAAATATTATATTAAAAAAAATTCTATTTTTGCAAATTTGTTTTTCCAGTTTTTACATAACAAAATTCTTTTAAAAAAAATATTTTGTTGAAAATAATTTTTTCAGTTTTAAAAAACGAATTTTTTTTTTCTGTTTTTACAAAAAAAATTCAATTTATACAAATTTATTTTTTAATTTTTACAAAAAGAAATTTTTTAAAAAAACTAAAAAAATATTTTTCAAAAACGAAAATATTTTGTTTGAAATATTTTTTTCAGTTTTTAAAAAAAAAGATATTTTATAAAAAACTGGAAAAAAATGAATTCGTAAAAACAGAAAAAAATATTTTTTGTTTTCCAACAAAATATTTTCGCTTTTGAAAAATATTTTTTTCAGTTTTTTTAAAGATTTTCTTATTATAAAAATTTAAAAAAAACAAATTTGTATAAAGTGAAATCTTTTTGTAAAAAAAAAAATCGTTTTTTAAAAACTGAAAAAATTATTTTCAACAAAATATTTTCGTTTTTGAAAAATATTTTTTTTTCATTTTTTAAAAGAATTTTGTTATGTAAAAACTGGAAAAACAAATTTCTAAAAACAGAAAAAAAAAATAGTATTTTTTTTTTGTTAACATAATATTTTCGTTTTTTAAAATCTGATTTTTTTTAAAAAAAAAACTAGAAAAAAATAAAAATAGGACTCGAGTTGTGGGTTTTTTAAAAATGAGTCGGGGAAAAAAAACGAAATGGGTCGTTTTAATATGGTGCTGTCATGTGGCACTCCATCCAAAAATAGGGGTATTTTTGTTTGAAAGTATGACAATAGGGGTATAGATAAACTAATAGTATGACGGTAGGGGTATGGATAGCCCAATAGTATAACGAAGGGTATATGTAAACAATATTTGAAAGTAGAGGGGTATAATTAACCCTTTTCCGAACTTAAAAACATGAGCCATTTTTTTTTTTAATGTAAAGTCATGTGTATTTTTTTGTAATTCTTTCTAAAAAAAAATTACTTTTTTAAAATTTTACAATTCTTATGTATAAACTCCCACTAAATTCTCTTTAAGAAAAATATTGGATTAATTGTAAAATGTGGGATGACAATCATAGCCCTAATGATAAATTGGATAATTGTATACTTTAGTAAAATTGATCTAATTCCAAAACGATTTTACTAGTACGACTTTTAAATGATTTTATTATCACCATAAATTTGAAATCAATATTATCTTCTGACTAGTTGAAAAATATATATATTAAAGGAGAAGGATATGAAATGCAATCAGGGGCGAAGCTATGTTGGTCCAAGGATGGTCAGTTAATCACCCTTCGCCGAAAAATTATATTACGTATAAGGTAAAATATTACCTATTATTGATTAAAATAGACTTTAAACACCCTTGCATAGCCCATTGGCAAAGGGCATTTAGAATTTGAACACCCTTATTGAATTTTCTGGCTTCGCCACTGAATGTAACCGGATCACGGACAAACAAAGGAAAATGCATACATTGTTTGACTCAAAAGATGCGAAAATCTCTTTGAACAAATCAATCGAAAGATGAAGGGGTAAATCTTAGCTGAGTATAATGAATACTAGATTAAGTAAATAATGATATGATCACTTATGGATTTCCTTTTGTTCTCAGATAATATTTTTTTACAGAGTTATTTCGGGTCCCCTTTTACGAAGCTCTTTGTCCCCCTTATATACTAGAGGGAGACTCTTCTAAGTTGTCAGAAACAAACTACCAAGAATATTCGATGGAATATTCTCAATGTCCCTTAATGGGCTTACAATATTACAAGGGCCGTACAACCTCTTCTTTTGTCCTAAGATCGTCTCTTTCAGAACGTCGACTCGTAAGTACCCGATTATTTATCGTACTCGTCGTAAGTCGTGGTTGACCAAATTTGGACCCATACAGTTAATCCCTCTACTTGTCGGGAATGCGAACGGACGCATCCTCGATGAGCGGACTTCGCACGCTCTCTTGGAGGAATTTGACCCGTTGAAACGTTACAACATGGTCAATAGGGGTTGGTCATCACGTTCAGCAAAACAACAGGTGGTACATTTCATCGGGAAATGTTGTCAGCTCTACGTGTGTCATCATTATGCAGGTTTTCAAGGCAAGGATTTGACGGCTTGATGCTTGAATTCTTGCGTAGCTTTGATACCTGTCGCCTCTATTCTGGCACCACTCAACCCTATAAATATGTGGGAACTTGTATTTCTGAAGAACTTTAGCCATTTCTCTCTCGAAAGCCTCTTTCACTCTTCCTCATTTGCTCTCATATTCTCCCATTTCTTCTTTCGTTCTTTACCTGAAGCTTCCACTTTCTTTTTCCTCGCTAATATTCCATTGATCAATATCATGACGAGGTCTCGTCATTCTCATGAAGATGTTTTTAGGCCGCTCCATCATCCACGGTGCCTCCTTCTGACAGCAGGGATGTGGTGGCAGAAGAGGGTGACAGGCCTCTTACGGTGGGGGATTTACTACCGAGACACCCTCTATCTCGGAGTGACTTCCTCAAGGACCCTCCTCCCACCCCGAACCTCGTGTTTTCTGAGACTGAGCAGGTTTATCTCGACGCCCTTCGTATAAAATATGGCATTCCTACCCATATAGAAATGGTTCCAGTGGGGAGGGATTATGTGGACGTTCATATACCAGGGTACTGTGCTTTCTACGAGTACCCTTTTATGATTGGCTACACTCTTTCTCTTTTCCCTCTAGAAAAGGAATTCTGTAGATTTTACCAAGTTTTCCCGGCATAACTTTTGCCATATACACTCACGGTGCTTCTGCTACTGACCAAGTATGCAGAGTTGGTAGAGTGCAGCATTTCTATCCACCACCTTCTGCACCTGTTCACGCCTGGCTTCCTTAGGGGTACCATGGTGCATTTGAGACTTCGTGGCACGAAAGGGCTGGTGGTCAGGAGGGATGACCGGGCAAGTCGTAAGTTTTGGCATACCCACGTGGAGGTTAGAATAGACGGCGCTGACTGTCACGTAGTCATTCCTGGGGATTACAACTTGTTGCTGAACAATGAGCAAGTTGCATCTAACTTAGCTCCCTTGTGTGCTGCTCCTGAAAGCGAGATGCTTAGGGCTATGAGCGACGTGGATTTATCTCAGAAGGTCGCCGGTATGGCTTTGCAGGTAGATGCCTTGTCTCTTTATTTCGTCGTCGAGTTTGTGCAGTAATCGTTATTCCGTATTTTTTATTTCTAACTTCTCCAAATCTCTTTTGTTAGATCCTCGTCACGAAGTTCGAAGGGGATCGTCGGGAAAGGAGACGGACGGGACTTTATGAGAAGATATCGTCCAAGTATCATCAGTACCGGGCTAAGCACCGGGCGATGGCCGACCTTTATCATCAAGACCCTGAGTTTCAGGTATTTCATAAGGGGCTTAAGCAGCGGGAGGATCAATTAGAGTGCAAGACTGAGGAGTTGAGGGAGAGGGATGAGGAGCTCATGAGGGTTGTCGCTTGCAACAGTGAGCTAGAGGCTTCCCTTAAGGCGAGGGAGGATGAGCTCGAGTTGAGCAAAGGGTTGACGGCTGAGAATGCCAACTTACAGGCAAAAGTGGCCGACTTGACCGCTGAGTTGAGTGCAAAGTTGGCGGAGATTGAGGGGCTCAAAGGTGAACTGGGTGTCAGTGCCGATAAGTTGGTGGCAACTATTTTTGAATTGGTATCTTTGGAGGACGCCCTTCGCATTTCTAGGTCGGAGTTGATTGAAAAGAAGGAAGCCACTTGTCGGCGGGTTGCAAGGCTCGAAGGGCGTATCAGAGAGTTGGAAGCGGAGTTGGTTTCACTAAATAGTCAAATGGCCTCGCTGAGGGCGGAGGATACGAGTCGACGCTCTCATCTTTCTATGTCTCATCCTTCAGCCTATCTGATCGTGCCTCGTTGTTTATACGAGTTGCGGGTTCATGTTGAGGCTCCGCTGGATGTGTATAGGGCTTTTCTCATCGAGGGAAGGGTGACCGAAGCGGAGCTTCAGGCCATTCATACCATAGCTTGTGCAGCTCGTGAGGCTTGCGGGTATGACCCACATACTCCCGACGGGGGCGATGTCAACTCTGATAATGCAGGTTATCTGGCTTCGAATTCATGGTACGAGGATGCTTACCCTTCCGGGGTGGTGTGTAGCTTACGTTTGTACTTGTCTTTATTGGTGGGATTTTTTACAGAGGGCGTATTTGAGCCCGTTTGTTTATACTGTAACTAACATTCTGATGTAATGTAAAATATATTTTTTTTATTTGCTCTTTTTTCGATGTTTTATAATATTTGGGGTACCTATCGATGGACTTGGACATTGGGATGTCACTTCGAACGAGGTCGAAGTAGAATTCCATTGTAGTTTGAACGAGGTCGAACCTATGTCATTTTCGATGGCCTTGGCCATTGGGATGTTGCTTCTAACTATCTTCAAAGTAGGATCCCGTCGTGGCTCGAACGAGATCGAACATATGTCATCGTTGATGGCCTTAGCCATTGGGATGTTGCTTCGAACTATCGTCGAAGTAGGATCTCGTCGTAGTTCGAACAAGGTCGAACCTAAGTCATCGTCGATGGCCTTGGCCATTGGGATGTTGCTTCAAATTGTCATCGAAGTAGGATCCCGTCGTGGTTCGAACGAGGTCGAACCTATGTCGTCGTCGATTGCCTTGGCCATTAGGATGTTGCTTTGAACTATCATCGAAGTAGGATCCCATCGTAGTTCGAATGAGGTTGAACTTATGTCGTCGATGGCCTGGCCATTGGGATGTTGCTTCAAACTGTCGTCGAAGTAGGATCCCGTTGTAGTTTAAACGAGGTCAAACCTATGTCGTCATCGATGGCCTTGGCCATTGGGATGTTGCTTCAAACTGTCGTCAAAGTAGGATCTCATCGTAGTTTGAACGAGGTCGAACCTATGTCGTCATCGATGGCCTTGGCCATTGGGATGTTGCTTCGAACTGTCATCGAAGTAGGATCCCGTCGTAGTTTGGACGAGGTCGAACCTATATCATCGTCGATGGACTTGGCCATTGGGATGCTGCTTCGAACTGTTGTCAAAGTAGGATCCCATCGTAGTTCGAAAGAGGTCAAACCTATGTCGTCGTCGATACCCTTGGCCATTATCCGTTAGAGATTCGGTCGTGTTCCCGTAGGAAGACATGACTTTGCTTATGCAAAGGAGATAAGGATCACATGCTGACTCTGCACATATAATGGAGATTCGATTAAGTTCTTGCGAGAATCACATGTCGATTCCGCACGTATAATGGAGATTCGATTAAGTTCTTGTGAGAATCACATGTCGATTCCACACGTACAATGGAGATTCGATTAAGTTCTTGTGAGAATCACATGTCGATTTCGCACGTACAATGGAGATCGATTAAGTTCTTGTGAGAATCACATGTCGATTCCGCACGTACAATGGAGACCCACTTATCTATATCCAGTCCCTTCATTACTTAGCTCCAGAGAACTTATTGACAGGTCAAGGTAATGAACAGCACTGCGATCCTTGACGCGTCTCCCTTGCCGCCTCGTTAAAACATCCCCAAGAAAACCTGATTGGGACAAAACCTTGGTGAGTGAAAAAGAGTACGACTTAGGCGATGCCTTCTTTCAAAAGTGGAAGTACTTAATATGGGCGACGTTCCAGCTGTTTTGGAGTATCTTTCCCTCCATTGTTTCTAACTGGAATGCTCCTTTTTTTGCTGTAGCTATAATTTTGTATGGTCCGTCCCAGTTTGTTCCCAATTTTCCTTCATTAGGGTCTTTTGATGCTTGTGGCTTAGCCTTGAGGACGTAGTCTCTGACTTTGAGCGGTCGTACCTTGGGTCTCTTGTTGTAGTATCTTTATACTTGCTTCTTCTGAGCTACCATTCTTACGTGGGCCATGTCTCTTCATTCTTCAACTTCGTCTAGGTCATGTAGCCTACTTTCGTCGTTACATGTTTCGCTCTCGTTGGAGTATCTCAAGCTGGGCTCCCCGACCTCGACGGGTATAACTGCGTCGGTCCTGTAGACTAGTGAGTATGGCATTTCTCTTGTGCTGGTTTTCGGCGTAGTGCGGTATGCCCATAATACTTCTGGTAGCAGTTCAGGCCATAGCCCTTTAGCTTCTTCAAGCTTCTTTTTCAATATGTTTAGTATTATTTTATTAGAGGATTCGGCTTGGCCATTGGCGGGAGGGTGGTATGGCGTGGAGAGTATTCGTTTGATGTGCTATTTTTCGAAAAACCCAGTCGTTCTTTTTCCGACGAACTGAGGGCCATTGCCGCAGCTGATTTCTTTGGGGATGCCGAAATAGCATATGATGTTTTTTTCATATGAAGGCGATGACCTCTTGCTCGCGTATCTGAGTGTATGCACCTGCTTCCACCCATTTAGAGAAGTAGTCAGTTAAAACCAAAAGGAAGCATACTTTACCTCGTCCTGCTGGGAGGGGGGCGACTATGTTCATTCCCCACTTTATGAATAGCCATGGCGAAGTGACGGAATGAAGGAGTTCCCTTGCTTGATGTATCATAGGGGCATACTTCTGACACTGTTCACATTTCCTGACGTAGTCGGCAGCTTCTTTTTTCATGGTGGGCCAGTAGTACCCGGTGCAGATAAGGCATCAAACGAGGGCACGATTCCCCGTGTGGGCTCCGCAGTGCCCTTCGTGTACTTCTTCCAGTACTTGCCTTGTTTGGTGTTGTCCAAGGCATTTGGCTAGGGGGCCGCCAAATGTCTTTTGTAGAGATCACCGTTTACCTGTACCCGGAGCTTTTTGGCTTCTTTTTTGTCTTTGGGGAGTGTTCCATCCTGAAAATAGGCTACGAAGGGTTACGCCAGTCCCAAATTAAGTTTATAGAATGTACCTCGACGTGGTCTATTACGGAATAAAGGAGGGTGACCACGTTTTTCTTGTTGATATTTTTGGTGGCCGCAGCTAGTTTAGCGAGGCCGTCTGCTTCGATATTCCTATGTATTTGGTCGAGGCAGCATTCGTCGAATTCTAGCATTGGTTTGTGGATTTTTGACTTGTACCTTTGTAGCCTCTGTTCTCTAATTTGGAAAGTCCCGGTGACCTGATTCACCATGAGTTGGGAGTCGCAGTGGAGGACGAGTCGTCGAGTGCCATATTTGAGGGCTAACTTCAAACCTGCAATCACAGCTTCATACTCGGCCTCGTTGTTAGTCATCTTGGGGCATCGTATGGACTGGTGAATTACTTTTTCTGTAGGGACCTCGAGGACGAGTCCCAATCCCGATCTCAAGGCGTTAGAGGCACCATCGGTGTAGAGGACTCGGAGGTCGGTACGTGTAGAAGCATGGAGTGCTTCCTGTTCTACCTCAGGCATATCTCTGCGCTAAAATTATCGACGAAGTCTGCGAGTACCTGCGACTTGATGGTGGTTCGCGATTGGTACGTTATATTGTGCTCGCTTAGATCTATGTTCCATTTGGCGATTCTGCCCGATAGTTTAGGTTTATGTAGGATACCCCTTGGGGGGGAAGTTGTCACCACCTTTATGGGGTGACATTGGAAGTACGGTCTAAGCTTTCGTGAAGCTACGACCAATGCTAGAGCTAGTTTTTCCAGGTGAGGTTATCTCGTCTCGACATCAATGAAATTTTTACTAATATAGTAAATCAGATATTGTGTACCTTTATTTTCACGGATCAAAATTGCGCTTACCGTAACTTCAAAGACTGCTATATATACTAGTAGGCATTCACCTGGTTCTGCTTTGACGAGTAGTGGTGGCGAGGATAGGTACGTTTTCAGCTTTCTCAGGGAGTCAATGCATTCATCATTCCATTGCAGTCTGTGGTCTTTCCTTAACACGTTGAAGAATTTATGGCATCTATTTGAGGATCGTGAAATGAACCTTGATAAGGCAGGTATTCATCCTGTCAGTTTTTGCACCTGCATTTTGCTGGTCAGTGTTTCCGATATTGCGTCGATTGCCCTGATTTGATCCGAGTTGACCTCGATCCCCCTTTGTGACACTAGGAAACCAAGGAACTGTCCAGAAGTTACTCCGAAGGCGCATTTTTTGGAATTCAGTTTCATCTCGTACTGCCTTAATATTTTGAAGGCTTCCTTCAGATGACCAAAGTGGTCTTCTTTCCTTGCCGACTTCACCAGCATATCGTCGATGTAAACCTTCATGGTCTTACCTAGTTGTTCCCTGAACATCTTGGTAACTAACCTTTGATACGTGGCCCCTGCATTCTTGAGAACGAATGGTATCACCTTACAGCAGTATATCCCTTGATGGGTGATGAAAGTGGTCTTTTCTTGATCTTTCTCAACCATTAGAATTTGGTTATAGATGGAGTAGGTGTCCAAGAAGCTTAGCAGTTCGTGTACTGTTGTTGCATCGATAAGTTGGTCGATGTGAGGTAATGGGAAGGAGTCCTTCGAGCATGCTTTGTTTAGATCGGTGAAATCAACACACATTCGCCATTTCCCATTCTTCTTTTTGACCATGACCACATTGGTGACCCGTTGGGGGTAATTCGATTCCCTGATAGAACTGTTGACGAGTAGTTTATTAACATCCTCGTTAACCGCCTCATTTATTGCGGTATTGAATTTTTTCCTCATCTGCCGTACTAGCAGATAAAATGGGTCGACATTCAGCCTATACGCAGTTATATCCCTTGATTTTCCTGGCATGTCTGAGTGGGAGAAAGCAAACAAATTGGAATTATTAGTTAAAAACTCAGGATACTTACCTGGATCCAAGAGGTTGTGTCTAATGTAAGCCTTTTTTGTGTTGTCGGTGTTGTCCAATTGGACGGGGTCGAGATCTTCTACGGTTGCCTTGCAAGCTTCCATAATGTCCGGGTCTTTGATGGCCTCTACTTGTACGTCGGATTGGTGCCCGACATGGTTGGCTGCTTTGCTTCCGCACTCGCCCCTTTTAGGTGTTTGGTGTGCGTACAATCTTGGGCGGTCCGATAGCATTCTTGGGCGGTACGTGGCTCGCCTCGAATGCTGAATATATCCAATGGGGTAGGAAATTTGATTACTTGATAGAAGCTCGAGGGGACGGCTCGCTTGGCGTGTATCCATGGTCGTCCTATGATGGCATTATAAGTCGTTTCATGGTTCATGACATGGAAGGTTGTTTCCAAGGTGACCCCTCCTGCTAGGACATGCAGCATTATTTCTCTAAGGGGTCATTTGGTAGGGTGCATAAGAATAATGCTGAATAGGGTGTATTAGTAATGTTGGTATTAGTTATACTTGCATTAATTATGCTGGTATTAGTTATGCTAACATATTTCTTATCCATTATTTGGTTTGATGAATTAAAATATTGCACAATTTCTAAAAGAATTATTAAATTACAAAAATACCCTCAAAACTAGTCCACACTCTAACTTTTTAAAAGAAACATATGTTGAGAAATGTTTTTATATGAAAAGGTTTAAAAAATATTTTATTTGTCTACCTATATTGTAAAATAAAATTATATATTTATTTATAAAAAAGAAAATATGCTAAGAATTTATTTATTTACTAGGGATATAATTTTATTTCTCACTATTTGGATTATTTTGAACTTGTATTAATATACTAACTAGCATATTTTAATCAAGCATAAATTTTGAAGGACAATTTTGTCTTTAACTAAGCTAATGCATGCATTAAAACCCATTGCATTGCTAATATCATTGTTTTCTATGCATTAGTTATGCATAGGATAATACCAAATAGGATTTATAATTAATGCATGTGTTTAAAATATCTACCAAACAATGTATTATTAATACACAAAGCTAATGCACCCTACCAAATAATGTATTATTAATACACAAAGCTAATGCATGCATTAGCTTATCTAATGCACCCTACCAAATGACCCCTAAATGTTCGCTCTACTGCATTATTAAAACCCGTTAGTGTTATGCAACGAGGTATTATCTTATCCTCGAGCCTCATTTGCATGAGGACTCGTGGGTGAATAATACATGCGTTGTATCCACCATAATTCTTTTTACGTCGGTATCAGAGATGCGTAAAGTTATAACTAAAGCATCATAGTGGGGGGAAAGACAAACCGTCGATATCTGACTTATCGAAGGTAATACTATCTTCGAGGTCATCATACCGTTCGTGGGCGATTGTCCGTTTGAGTTTGCGCATGGTGGTGAACTTTACATGGTTGATTACCGTATCATCGCCGTCACCAATAATCATTTGTATAGTATGGCCTGGCGATTGTGGCTTTGGAGGTCCTTGAGGCGGATCACGCCCTCGGGGAAAATTGGCCCGTCCTTTATCACTTAGCAATTCTTTCAGGTACCCTTGATTTAACATCCTTACTACTTCTTGTTGTAGACCTATGCAGTCTTCGGTCTTGTGTCCTCTTTCTTTGTAGAATTCACATAGGACGTTCGACCTCCTGGTGCTTGGATCCGATTTCATCTTCTACGGCCACTGCACCTTCGTGCCCAGTTTTTCTAGTGCGTACACTATCTCCAAGGGGGAAACACAAAAATTATGAGCAGGTAATAGTAGAGGCATACCTATTTTATTTCGGAGGGGTGTAGTGTGTCGAGGCATGGCATCCATGTGTCGCGGAGGAGGCGGGTTAGATGTTCTGACATATGGCTGATGCCTTTCCCGATTGAAATGTGGTGGTTGGTCTCTTCCCCCATAGTTATGTCGATCTCTCCTTGTCTCGGTCTGGATTGATGTTAATCGCTGAAGCGGGGTCCTCCTCATCTGCCCTTACCTCCGCGCAATAGGCGTTGTGGATTTCTTCCCATGTGGTAAAGGGTACTTCATGAGTATGCTGAGCAGTTTTTTGGTTGCCTTTGATCTGTTCTTGTTTAACCCATTTTGAAAGGCTTCTACTGCCATCCCTTCTGACATGTTCGGTAGACTCATCCTTAGTCTGTTGAATCGGGTCCGGAAATCCCGCAGTCCCTCGCCCGTCGTTTTCCTAATGGCGAAGATATCGTTGACCCTAGCTTCGGCCTTCTTTGCCCCTGCATGAGCGATAGCAAATTTATCTGCCATTTCTTCAAATGTCAATATCGACCGTGCCGGTAGTAAGGAGTACCACGTCAATGCTCCGCCTGTCAAAGTTTCACCGAACTTTTTTAGCAGCACTGATGATACATGTTCTTTTGATAGATCGTTGCCTTTCACTACAGTAACGTAATGGATTAAATGATCCTCTGGGTCCGTGGTCCCGTCGTATATTTTCAGGTATGGTTGCATTTTGAAGGTCTTTGGAATGGAATGGGAAGCTTCCCCTTCGTTGTATGGCTGTTCGACGAATCGACCCACATCGCGTTTCGGTAGTAGCTTCGGAGCGCTTGGTATTTTGTCAACCCTCTCCTAATATTCCTTCATTTGGTCGCGGAGTGTTTTGTTCTCGTTTTCCATCTCTTCCATTTTCTTTAAGATGGCCATGAGTGCATCGTCACCTGCATTAGTAATAGTTCGGGTATAGCCTGTTCGGGTAGTGCTCGGCTCATCGTCGGCAGCTGCGATTTTCGTAGGCGGCGAATCTTCGACATATCTTTGAGTAGATTTTTCGAGCATATTGCTCAAGGCACTCGTTAACCACTCTTCTAGCAGCTTCTTGACTGTTGGTGGTGCTTCCCTCACCGCGGATTTTGATGCTCCCCTTTCATGCAAGATCGTTAGATCCCGTGCGAAAGAGGTTAGGTCTCCCCCTCTGGTGTGGCGCTTGGTGTTGCATTCTCATTGTTTTCTCTACCGGCTTCGTTGAGGGAACTCAGGAGATTACTCGCGACATCCGCTGCTGCCTTTTGCCTTGCTTCCCCTTTTCCAGCCATTGTTGGTTCTTGTGAAGTATGAGGAAAACTAGTTATCACTTTCAAGAATCTAGATGAAAAACTATGGTTTCAGCTATAGAAATTCTCACAAACGGCGGCAAATTGTTTGACTCAAAAGATGCAAAAATCTCTTTGAACAAATCAATCAAAAGATGAAGGGGTAAATCTTAGCTGAGTATAATGAATACTAGATTAAGTAAATAACGATATGATCACTGATGGATTTCCTTTTGTTCTCAGATAATTTTTTTTACAGAGTTATTTCGGGTCCCCTTTTACAAAGCTCTTTGTTCCCCTTGTATACTAGAGGGAGACTCTTTTAAGTTGTCAGAAATAAACTATCAAGAATATTCAATGGAATATTCTCAATGTCCCCTAATGGGCTTACAATATTACAAGGGTCGTACAACCTCTTCTTTTGTCCTAAGATCGTCTCTTTCGGGACGTCAACTCGTAGGTACCTGATCGTTTGTTGTACTCATCGTAGGTCGTGGTTGGTCAAATTTGGACCCATACATACACCAACTTACATTAATTTATCATAATTAAGTAATAAAATTAACGTAAAAATTGATATCACTTAAATACAATTAAGTGATATATATATATATATGCGGGGGCGCGCGGGGGAATGTTAATCGAAATATTGAGTTAGAATATACTTTTAAGGGTGAGAGGATACAAGTTTCAATTCACTTCGCCACCTATGAGTCACGGGACAGAAGTGCAGAAAATTTTACTCAAATTCGTAATTCGTACTTGTTTATTTTCGATTTTGATTTGCTGATTTTTTCAATGTTTTGTTATATGAAATACAAATTCAATCAATTCAATGTAGTTAATTTAATGGATTAAATTCGTCATTAAGTTAATACTAATATATATTAGCAAAAGTAAAATGAATGGAGTCATGGACGAAGCTATGATTTAATGTTGTATCCTTATCTGAAAAGTTATCTCCATGATATATATGATTATTCACTTTTAGTCAATGTAACAATAATTTCATGTTAACTCGTCTTCTCCATGCTCTCAGCTCACGTTAGCTAAACGTGCGCCGAGTGTAGTGCCATGGCTAGGGGACGAGGAAGAGGAAGGGGAAGACCAAGGAAGGTTCCTAAAACACCGATCTCTAACATAAGAAGCTCAACTAGCAACAATTCGAAGGTTGGAAACATGCAGACTCCGAAACAACAAGATGGAGGTGAAGAAGGAAAGGGTGAAATTGATCCACTAAATAGCTCGAAAATTAGTCGGAAACTGGTGATGAGCTCTTCAAGTCAACCTACTCAAAGCTTGAGAAAGGAAAATGCTGAAATTGAAGGGAACTCTAATGGAACAGTAACAGAGGTGGAGAAGCAAAATGGGGGCAGAGATAAAGTAAAGGCAGTGGACAATGAGATAAACCCTACAGATCGGTGACCAGAGCGGAAAATGTGGACAAGTCTATTTCAACAAAATCGAATAGCTACACATGGAATGATGTTGACATACGTGCCTCCTCAGATTATAGATGGGCAAATTGTGGTTCAGCTGGAGATGGAAGATGTGAAGGAAGCAGAAGAGAGGTGGAGTGCCGCAATAATTGCCTATATTGTGGGTGAAAACCCAGGATATAATGCTATGGGAAGTTACATTGCTCAACATTGGCTTGATATTGCAGAACCAGATCTGTACCTTCATGAGGATGGTTATTATGTTATAAAATTCCAAAATATAACTGATATGCATAAAATTTTCTATGTTGGTCCACATACTATTCGAAATAGGCCAACAATCCTAAAGCCTTGGACCCCAGATTTTGACATTAGCAAAGAATTCTTAACTAATATTCCCTTATGGGTGATGTTTCCAAAATTGCCAATGAGCTATTGGTGGAAAGAAGCATTAAGTAAAATTGCTAGTGCTATTGGTAAGCCACTGTTTGCTGAGGAGTGTACTACTAAGCAAACAAGAATTTCGTATGCAAGGATGCTTATTGAAGTAAATGTCACTAGAACCTTGCCTACTGAGATAATGGTGATGGATCCTAGAGGGAAAAGGTTTCAGCAGGAGATAATATATGAATGGAAGCCAATCTGTTGTGAAAAATGCCAAGAAATAGGGCATATCTGTCATACACAACAAGGCCTAAAGAACAGAAAGAGATTCAACCTAAAAGAAGAAGAGAACCAAAGAAAGTGACATATGAATGGAGGACCAAAGGAAATGTTGAAAATATGAATGCAGAACAGGCACAGTCAGAAGTAGCTGATAAGGAGGAACCTCAGATGATAGAAAAACCACCAACAATGGACAAAAAGGAACCCCAACAGTGTACTTCAGAGCAGATACTTCAAGCAAGACAGGGTCAATCAATTGGAGACAAAGGGAGCTATGACACAGAGGTAGTAGACAAGGGGAAGAATAAAGCATTGGAGTTAAATCCTGAAAAATTTCCCAATCTAACACCACTGCCAAGTAGATGGAATACAACAAGAGGAACAACAAGTACAAGTGGACACCCTAACCTGCCTCATGACAGAGGTGGGGGTTTCAAAACTTAATAAATGAAGTGGATCATTTGGAATGTTAGGGGGATCAATAAATGGTATAAGAGGAAGGAACTAAAGAATTATTTGAAAACCAAAAATATAAAGCTAGTAGGGATCATTGAAACTAGAGTTAAGGAGAATAAGGCTAGAGAAATTAGCCAGCATATAGCACCTGGATGGGAGATGGTGAATAACTATAATGCAGCAGTAAATGGGAGGATATGGGTTATATGGGACTCTAACTACTATACAGTGAAGTTGATTAAGGCAGAAGCTAAGGTGGTAAACTGCATAGTCACAAATGTTATAGGAGATGAAGAATGTGCAGTCTCAGTGGTATATGGGTATAATACAGTTGAACAGAGAAAATAGTTATGGGAAAATCTAAAAGCAATAGATCAAATGACAGTTATCCCTTGGATAATTGGGGGTGACTTTAATGCTGTTTTACAACTGCAAGATAGAAAGCATGGGAATCCAGTAACAAGAGTTGAAACTTAGGACTTTAGCAATTGTATTCACGAGCTAAAGCTAAATGAACTGAATTGGGAAGGAGACTATTATACTTGGTCCAACAAGCAAGGTGATGGGGATAGAATATGGAGCAGAATAGATAGAATCTTTGGAAACTATGAATGGATGATGAAATGGGGGAATATAGTAACTGTGTATGATTTGCCATTTATATCTGATCATGCTCCTATGTGTCTAACTTTTAATGATATGCAGAGAAGCAGGAAGAGCCCTTTTAAATTTTTTAATGTTTGGGCTGACCATGAGAGATTCCTTCCTGAAGTACAACAGATCTGGAACCAAAAACATCACAGGGGAAAAATGTAGAATGTGTGGTGCAAACTCAAAGCTTTAAGGACAGTATTGAAGAAGCTTAATGTAGAGGAATTGAAGTTTATCAGGAGGAAGATAGAGCTAGGCAGAATTGAGCTGGAACATGTTCAAAAAAGCATAGATGCTGATAGCAACTATGACCTGTTAAGGAAAGAGAAGGAATTGATACAGAATAGAAATGGAGTATGATTGAAGAAGGAGCTTTGAAACAAAAATCCAGGGTAAAATGGGTTTAATTGGGGGACTCAAATACTAAATACTTTTCAGCAGTTATGACAAAAAGGAATCAGAGAAAGCAAATTGTAGAACTGCACACCACCAGAGGAGATAAAGTCACTGATGCAGAAAGTATTTAGAAGGATATAGTTGATTTCTATAAATCCTTGATGGGAACTGCTGCTCAAAAACTCCCTGCTATTGATAAAGAGGTCATGTGTAATGGAGCTAAACTCACTCAGCAACAAAGGATAGAGTTATGCAAAGATGTGACTGTTGAAGAAATATATGAAGGATTGTGCTCAATAGGTGATGATAAAGCTCCTGGTGTGGATGGATACAATGTAGTCTTCTTCAAAAGAGCTTGGACTATTGTGAAAGATGAGGTAATGGATGTTGTTATAGACTTCTTCAAGAATAGAAAGATGTATAAAGCTATAAACTGCATAGCTATAACATTAGTGCCCAAGGTGTCTAAGCCTAAAACTGTAAAGGAGTTAAGACCTATAGCCTGATGTACTGTATTATACAAAATGATATCTAAAGTGTTAGCTGCCAGGTTACAAGGTGTTATGGGCACAGTAATCAATGAAGCTCAAGCAGGGTTCATCCCTGGGAGAAAGATAGCAGATAATATAATCTTGGCACATGAACTGGTGAAGGCCTATACTAGGAAAAACTTATCTCCTAGATGCATGGTAAAGATAGATCTTCAAAAAGCATATGACTCTATGGAGTGACAGTTCATGAAGCAAGTGATGAAAGAGCTGGGATTTCCCTAGTTGTTCATAGCCTAGGTTATGGAGCGTGTTCAGACAGTCAACTATTCAATTGTGGTTAATGGTGAGCCGACAAAGCCTTTCAATGCTGCAAAAGGACTGAGACAGGGTGACCCTATGTCACCATTTTTATTTGCCATTGCAATGGAGTACCTCAGCAGGAATCTGGCTAGTCTGAAGAAGGAAAAAGATTTCAAGTATCACCCTAGGTGTGCAAAGCTAGGGATCACTCACCTAAGCTTTGCAGATGATCTACTTCTATTTGCTAGGGGTGATTTGAAGACAATGCAAGCAATACAACAGAAGTTCAATCAGTTTACTCAAGAAAATCTCAGTAAAAGTGAAGCTTATTTTGGAGGAATATCTATGACAGAAAGGCAACAAATTTTGCAAATGCTGGGGTTAGCAAGTTGCTGGGGTTAGCAAGTGGTGAACTTCCATTCAGGTACCTAGGAGTTCCTTTATCTACAAAGAAACTGAACTTAATGCAATGAAAACCTCTAGTTGATAAAATGACAAATAGGATCACTTCCTGGACTGCTAAGACCCTATCATATGCAGGGAGGGTCCAGTTAGTCCAAAGTGTTCTGTTTGGGATTCAAGCTTTCTGGGCACAAATGTTTATCCTCCCAACAAAGGTGATCAAATTGGTGGAAGGGATATGTAGATCCTATGTATGGTCTGGAGCAAGTGAAATTACAAAGAAAGCCCTGATAGCCTGGGATAAAGTCTGTTTACCTAAGGCAGGAGGGGGACTTAATATAATTAATTTGAAACTGTGGAATAAAGTAGCTATAGCCAAGACATGCTGGGACTTAGCTCACAAACAAGACAAATTGTGGATCCGATGGATCCATGCTTACTATATCAAAAACCAGCAAATGGAGACAATGGCAATACATCAACAAGCTTGTTGGATGGTAAGGAAAGTATTGGAGGCTCATAGTGTCTTGGAAGCTGTGCAGATATTACCAAACCAGAAGAAAAGCATGATCAGGCAAATCTACTTGCAATTGCTAGGGGACTACAGAAGAATGGAATGGAAGACATTGATGTTCCACAATGCAGCAAGGCCAAAAGCAAGATTTATAATGTGGCTCATGGTACAGGGGAGATTGTTGACAAGTGATCGGCTGCAAAACTGGAGGATAGATGTTGATACAGAATGTGCATTATGCAGGAAAGAAGCAGAAACAAGAGACCATCTGTTTGGGCAATGTGAATATACTACTCAAGTATGGAGTAAAATGTGCAATTGGATTGGTAGGCAATTTCTGGGAAGCAACAATTGGCAGCAGTTTCTGCAATGGTCATTATCTGAAGCCAAAGGGAAAACTCAGCATGCACAGGTGTTCAAAATGATATATGCAGGAGTAGCTTACCATATATGGATAGAGAGGAATAGCAGAATTTTTGAGAAAAAAAGCAAAACATGGCAACAGATTGCAAAAGAAATAACTTATATGGTTAGTGTTTGGGACACTCTTAGAAACAAAAATTTTGTGTATAGCATATGTTTCTAGGTTGGAGAGTAAGGAGAGTATAAAGAAGAATAGCAAACTGTGTTAGCTTTGCTATAGTTTTGTAATTGCTACTTGGTGATTAATAAAATAATTTAGTTAGCAATAAAAAACAATAATATCACATATTTATGTGCCTGCAGTTTAATCTAGTTTTAATAATTAAGTAGATAAACTAATATTGATTCCTAAAAAAGTTTGATATAGAATAAAAATCAATATGAAGCATATATAATGAACCATATAACAATATGAAATTTGCAAAATAATTTAGATTAAACTACTCAAACCATAAACGAAACAGAGTGAGCAATAATCAATTGCACGTACTTCAAAAATATTACTAGTGTATAACCAATGCTATTTATGATGCCATCAAGTCGGCAAAAAGAAATACCCCGTCAGTTCACTTTTAGTTATCCATTTTTGACTTTGCACTCTTATTAAGAAAAAATAAATAAAGCATATAATTTATAATTTTACTCATAATAATAATACTAGTATTTTCAAAAGTCTTGGGAAATGATTTGAGGAATAAGTAGTGATAAGGGTAAATAGAAAGAAAAAAGAAAAAAAAAGATTGTCTTTCTCTTGATTTAGTATAGTGGACAAGTAAAAATAGAAATGTATTTTTAGTAAAGTGGATAAGTAAAAGCGAAGAGAGAGTAGAAATAAAGTTGGAACATTGAGCTAACACTTTGTTGTTGTCCTTTGGGCGTATAAGTACGATAGATTTAACTAACAATCCGTATTTTTCATAAAAATTGCACGAGCGCCCTATTTGGTTTCCCACATTTAACCTATTTCTATTTTTTAATTTTTTTAACTTGTACCCCATATTTAAACAAATCCAAATATTTTTCTCCTCTTTCTTCTTCTTCTTCTTCTTCTTCTTCTTCTTCTTCTTCTTCGTCGTCGTCGTGTAACAATAATTTTACATGGTATTTGTGACCATATTTTAAGGTAGGTTATGATGTTTTACATTGGATAGCTGTTGTGACACTTTATTTTTTACTATTGCTTAGGGCTTTCTTCTTCTTTTTTTTCTTAATTGCAAAATGGGTTCGCTAGATTTATTGTTATTTTGACAAATTGATGATTGGGTTTTGTTCTTGATGATATTTGGAGGTTATGTTTCAAATTTGAGCTCATTTGGAGTAGATTTAGTATATTAGATTATTAAAATTCGAAGAATAAATTTCTGTTTCTAGGCAATTTGTACTTTAGGCATATTTGGCCTTAAGTGCATCTGAAGTTCAATTTTTCACTTTAGGCTTATTGGCCTTAAGTGTAGGAAAACGTTTGTTACACTTAAAACCTTTTAGCCTTAAATGCATTTGAAATGCGATTTTTACTTCAGACTTATTGGCCTTAAATGCATGAAACCATTGGTTGCACTTCAGACCTATTTGACCTTAAGTGCATCTAACGTTTAATTTTTCACTTCAGACTTATTAACCTTAAGTGTAAGAAAACGTTTGTTGCACTTCAGACCTTTTGACCTTAAGTGCATCTGAAGTGCAATTTTCCACTTCACGCTTGTTGGCCTTAACTTAAGTGCATGAAACTATTGGTTGCACTCGGACCTATTTGGCATTAAGTGTATCTGAAACGCAATTTTCTCACTCCAGACTATTTTTCTTTTAACTTCAGACCCAATAAATCTAAAATTGATCGTAAAGTGGGTAAGTCTTTTTTTTTTTTTTACAAAGTGAGTATAGGTTCAATTATCAGGGTATAGATACAAAAGCCCAATCATTCTTCCCCATGCTTTGTGTTGCTTTTTTCATTTATATCTTCATTGCTTTCTGAATTTCATTATGAGATACTCTATCCGATCCACGTTAATTGATTTTTTAATTATTTTTTATATATATTAAGGAATCTATCTTTTAGCATTAATTAACAATAAAATTGATCATATTAATTTTAATTTATTTATTAAAAATTTAACAAATACTACTAGGCTCTTTAATCTAGGGATAATTTTTAAAAAAAACTTAATTTTATTTTAATATTTAAAAAATTAAATATTATAAATCATAAAAAAGGACCGTAAAATCAATTAAATTGAACCAGTAAACAACTAGATTGACTCTTTTTCAATTAAGTTGGTGAAGAAGTAACTTGGAAATAATAAATGACAAGAATGAGACAGAACAACAGGCAGCATTTCGATTTTAGTGTACCGATCTTATCATTGAGTGAAGTAAGAAACTAATTGCATGTTCAACTCCACCCAAAAAGAGGCAAATATTTCTCCATTCTCATAATTAGCCGAAAGACATGCAATCATCACATCACAAAGAAGCAACCCCCTTTCACTTTTAGGGTCTGTTTGGAAAAATTATCGGATAATTGAAATTAATCTAATTATTAAGATACTAATTACACAATCTAATAATTATATAATATTATAATTGTGATGATTTGTTTGTTTGTCATAATGTAATTATAAATCACATATTTGATTGCACAAATATAATTACATAATTAAATTAAACTTTAAATATAAAGTTAATTATCAAAATAAAAATTAAGATTTAACAAATAAATGCCTTTATAAATGATATTAAATTAGTCATTTAAGATACATAGTGTTTCGTAAAAATATATTAGTATCATATACTCATTTGTAACTAATATTATAAAAATAATTGACATGTATTTTTTTATTAATAATATTTTACTTTAATTAATTAAAAAAATAAAAGTACATATGTTATAAGAATATCATGGGTTGCATGCTTGATAAAAAGATTAATATTTATAAATATACTACCATTATATTACTCAATATTTTTCGAAAAATAATCTATCAATTCTAACTGAAAATGGATGGCATGCAATTTGAATTTATAAGTCAATACTACTAAAGAAAATAAAATGGAACCGAAAATTAACATAAATTCTTATGTAAATTTACAACATAACATAAAATAAGTTTTAACATAATTTAAGTAAATATAATTCAAAAGAAAAGGAGACATAAGTCTATAATCTCATTCAACGATGAGATTCTAATTTAATGACATCACTTATTATACACCAAATATATTAATGATTCATTGTTTCTAATATTTTGATGGATAGTTTCAAAACTAGAAAAATAGCACAATTATATTAAATGAAGAAAAATATATAAGTAACTACATGGAATCACAAAAATAGAGGGTGAAAAGTAAAAATAGTATTTAAATATTAAAAAATAATCTATCATTTTAACATAGTTAAGTTTGCATATAATCTCATCCAATAACAAAGTTCAACTTTAATGACATCACTCATTTTAAGTCAAGTATGGATGAATTATCTTTCTAAGATTACAAGGTATGATTTTTTAGAAAAATTAGAATAATAACATAACTAAGTGTAATAAAAAATTATAAAAAAATAACAAATGAGAAATATGTAGAAACGCGTGAAGTAAAGGTTGAGAAATAAGAAACAAAGAAACAAAAAATAAATAATGTAAAAAGAATAATATTTGAAAAAAGAATTTAGAAAGGAAAAAATAAAAAATAAATAAAAAGAAAAAAGAATATAAATGAAAAGTAAATTAAAAAGAAAATAAAAGAGATTAAAAAAATAACCATTTAACTACACCCTGTAATTACCAGCAATTTTTGGTCCCTCCCCTCCCCCCTTACACCCAATTACATGTTGATTAAGTAATTACTTTATACGTAAAATATTACAACGTTTAGGTAAAATTTGTTTAAATAATTAAGAAAATACTTTGTATGATTAATATTTGAATTGAGTGCAGTTAGTTTAAGTTTGAAAGCATAACATAAATTTTTGAAAATACGATCCAATTTAGAAAATAGAATGATAAAATTATTAGAATTTGAGATGAGAAAGTTATTTAATTTTTATCTATATTATACAAAATGAGTGTGGTAGAAATAGATATTAAATTCAAACAAGCATATAAAAATCCACATGACAAATATAATAATATTAGGAATTGAGTAATATAATATAAAAACAAATAATAAATAGAGAAAAAAATAAAAATTCAGATAATTTATAATAGAGAAAAAGGATAAAAATAATTTAAATTTGAGATGAGAAAGTTTTTTACATTGTGATAAGAAAAGTCATAATATGGATAAGTCCATGGTCAAGTCTAATAGATAAAATCAAAACTAGAAAATTGAATAATAAAAATAAATTAGAGATAATGTGAGGATATTTATAAGCATGCGTTTAGAAAATAAAATAAATATACAATATACAATACTTAAAAATATTATTAAAAATTAAATAATTTAAAATTTTCAAGCAATATTTTAAAAACAAAATAAAGATTTATTTTATGATTAAAAAATTATATTTTATCTATATTATATTAAAGAATAGTAATTGATAATGATATTAAATAACGTTACAAGTTAATGAAAAGTCACATAATGTAATATGACTATATATTAGATTAAAAAAATAGCAAAATTACGTTAAATTATTAAAAATTTACTATTAGAAATGAAATGGAAAGTCTATTTTAATTTGAGATTAGAAAGTTCTTAAAATCCAAATTTGTATCAATAGATTACAAATAAATGCACGTAATACAAAAAAATAATTATAAGAATATTTAATAGATTTGAAATATTATAAAAGAACTTATATATTAATTTTTATACTAATTCAAAGTTATATTTTAAAATAAAATGTGATATATATGATCCAGATAGAGAACTATCAAATATAAGAAAAGTATCACACTTCAGTTTGAATTTTTAATTGAATAGAAAATTAAAATTCTATTTATTTTGAGTATGGGTAAAAAAATTATGTATAAAGAGGAAAATAGAGATAGTGCGAGGATATTTATATTTTTAAATTTATTAAAAATAAATAAATAAAATTATTTAATAGTACTCAAAAGTATTATTAATAGATTTAAATGATGAAAGAGATCCGAGTAAGTGGATAATAGTGTAAAAATATATTAAATTTCATGTATATTTTTTTTATTTATTGATGATTATTAAAAAGATAATAAACAAGATTAATAAAAGATCACATTATAGTATAACAATATTAAGTTATAAATAATGCCAAAACTATAAGCAAGGAACAAAAAAGAGAAAAAAATTATGACTACAAATGTAGAAGGATAAGAATATTTGAATTTGAGATGAAAAAAAAAGTGTTAGTAAGAATTTTGTTAAAATAATATAATTTAATGTGCTCAAACAAGACAGATCACAATGTTACATATATAGTATTCTTTAATATTGACCGTAAAATATAATACAAGTGTCAAAATCAAGGGGTTGGGTTATTACAAATATAAAAAAAGAAAATAAATTATCCACTATGAGATTTAAAAAATGGTCTCATATCCTACGTAATTTATATATAAAAGGTTTAATTTAAGGTTATTTGCAAATAATTTAACTCTATTTAATAGCATTAATTAGCAACAAGAATAAGTAAGCTATTTTGCTAAGTGAAATGATAATGCCTGTGTAAAAAGGTTATTATATTCTCAGTTTTAATAACGTAAATCCTTCATTTCTAGCCATAATAAAAATATCAAGATATCCTGTTTCTTCTTCAAGTTTTAGTATTCGCTATGTAAATAATTCTCTGGAGGCGCATGCTAAGCAAAGACTGCTAACCTACGCTAGTAAGGATGGCTAGACAGAAGAAGAGGAACTCCATAGCTAAGGTGAAGAACACGGATGAAGATGAGAAGGCAGAAGAAGAAGAAGAAGATGGTAGGCTGGTTACGCCAGAAATAGGGATTCCCCAATGTCACGACCCTAATTCACCAATCGTGAACATGTCGTGATGGCACCTAGTCCCCACGACCAGGTAAGCCAAATATTGCGAAAATATAATAATTGCGGAAAAACAGAATAAACCAATTTAAATAACTAGAAGGAAACTGTACGGTATGCCACTCGGCATATACAACTCAATAACACAAGTCTACTGAAATTCTCAAAGATCCGGAAACTCACGGGAAACACAAGCTATAGAAATGTACAGTATGACTCTAAAACTCCAGAATATTCTAACAACCGAAAGAGAGAAAGACTAGATACTAAAGATAGAGTAAGGGGGAGACTCGTCGGTCTGCGGACGCAGCAGATCTACCTCGAAGTCTCCGAAATCCTCCTGCCTCACTGATAGTGCGTCTGAGTAGAGGTACCTGGATGATCTGCATATGAAAAACATGCGCAGGAAGGGCATGAGTACACCACAACGGTACTCAGTAAGTGCCAAGCCTAACTTCTATCGGGTAGTGACGAGAAAGGTTAGGGCCCTACTGAGATAAACATAATAAATAATAAGGTAATGAAAACAATCTAAATAAAGTCTACAGCAAAAATCTAAACCAGATAAGTATAGGAGAACAGTAATAGAAAGTAACGGTAACAATACAAGTAAATACTACCCTCAACCAGGAATAATAGCCGGTGATCTCTTGGTATCCCGAAGATCTCTTGGTATCCTCATCATATGCGCTAGGGATCTCTTGGTATCCCGAAGATCTCTTGGTATCCTCAATAAGTGAGCCGGGGATCTCTTGGTATCCCAATATATATATATAGAAACACGTGCCAGGGATCTCTGGGTGTCTCGCACCTTCAATCCAGAATAAGTCAAGTACAGGGGGATCTCCCGGGAATCCGTCCCGTAGTCCCAATTTAGAGCACACCACAACAACAACTCATAATCTCAGAATAAATGCTAAACCAGTACAAGTAATTGAAATTTCTAACCTAACATGCTTCACAGAGTGCAAATAGTACAGTTAAACAATTAAGCAAGTAAGTCAGCTAAGCATGCTTCTCTAAGCTAGCACAGGTCAAAACCTACAGTTTAAAGGAACAAGTAAACAGAAAATCTCCATGTAAATACTCCAAGTAGAAACGGGTTTACAACAATTTGCTCAAGTACGCGCTCGTCACCTCACGTACGAGGCATTCAAATATTCAGAACATGTCCTAAGGGGAAAGGTCCCCCACACAAGGTTAGACAAGCCACTTACCTCGAACCGGCTCAATATCACTAGAAATCGCGCCTTTACCATGAGTATCCGACTCCAAATGGCCCAAATCTATTCAATTCAATTACACATCGTAAATAATATTGCAAACAACTGATTCCACTATTAAAATTAAAGCTAGGGCATGAAAATAGGTAAAATAACCAAAATACCCCTCCAGCAAATGTCTCAGAATTGAATAATTTTTACATCTTCAGAACCTTCGTACTCTCACGAGTCTAACCACATAAAAATCTCCCAAATCGGAGGTCAAATGCCCCCTTAAAACCCAATAGTTTGGTTTATGAAGTTTTAACCCAAATTAACCAGTTTTGATCTTAAATTCGAATTCCAATGATGTATTTGGCTATATAATGATGAAATATAAAGAAAAGGGATCAAAGAAACGTTACCCAATGATTTTCTCTTCAAACCCACTCAAAATCGCCTTCTCCCGAGCTCTAAATCGATTTTCAAACTTATGAAATTAAACCCTCGAAATTGATATTTCTGAACAGTCATTTCCGCTTCTGCGGACAAGGAACCGCTTCCGCGGACAAGGGACCGCTTCTGCGGTCCCGTTTAAGCGGAAAAGCAACTGCTCCTGTGGTTTCTCATTAAAGGGGTAGATTCCGCTTTTGCGGACACACGACCGCTCCATCGGTTCCGCTTCTACGGAAGGTTGACCGCTTTCGCGATTCCGCTCCTGCGGAAAGGTGACCGCTTCAACGGTCTCTGAGGGGAAAGCCAAAACTCACTTCTTCGATGAGGAAGCCGCTTCTGCGGTTCCCAAACGGCAGAAGCGAAAATACCAGAAGGGTCAAAAATACCAGCTGCAACAGACTTAGAAAATTTCCCCGTTAACCACTCTAAATCATCCCGAGGCCCCTGGGACCTCAACCAAAAGCACCAATACCACCTAATACCTAATTCGAACTTGCACCAATCCTTAAAACACATAAAACAATACCGAAAATCCGATTAAATCAAAGATTCAAGCCTAAGAACTTCAAATTCCAACAAAACACACTTTCGATCAAAAACCTAACCAAACCTTGCCCGAATGACCTAAAATTTTTCACACACATCCCAAATGACATGACGGAGCTATTGAAACTTCCGGAATTCCAATCCGACCCTCGGATCAAAAACTCACTATCGGACCGAAAACTTAAAAAATTCAAACTTCGGCATTTCAAGCCTAAATGAGCTACGAGCCTCCAAAATACATTCCGAACACGCTCCCAACCCCGAAGTCACCTAACGGAGCTAACGGAACCATCAGATTTCCATTCTGAGGTCGTCTTCACACTGTTCCGATTACGGACCATTTTTCAACTCTTAAGCTCTCATTTAGGGACTAAGTGTCCCAAAACACTCCAAACCATAACACCGAACGTCCCGGCAAACCAAAATAGCATAAATGAACTTAGGGGAAGCGGTTAATGGGGGATCGGGGCGAAAATTCCAAAAACGATTGGCCGGTTCGTTACATCCTCCTACACTTAAACATTCGTTCGTCCTCGAACGAGCATAGAGAACATACCTGAAGTAGTAAAAAGATGAGGGTACTGGCTGCGCATATCTTGCTCGGTCTCCCAAGTCGCCTCATCGGCCGGCTGACCCCGCCACTGAACTTTCACTTAAGCTATGTTCTTTGACCTCAACTTTCTGATCTGCCTGTCCAAAATAGCCACTGGCTCCTCAACATAGGATAGATCCTTGTCCAACTGGACTAAACTGAAGTCCAACACATGCGACGGATCACCGTGATATCTCCAGAGCATCGAAACATGAAATACCGGATGAACTCCGGCTAGGCTGGGAGGTAAGGCAAGCTCATAAGCAACCTCCCCAACTCGCCTCAAGATCTCAAAAGGGCCAATAAACCTCGGACTCAGCTTCTCTTTCTTCCAGAACCTCATGACGCCCTTCATAGGCGAGACCTGAAGCAGAACCTGCTCACCAACCATATATGCAACATCACGGACCTTCTTGTCCGCGTAACTCTTCTGTCTGGACTGGGCTGCACGAAGTCTATCCTGAATCACCTTAACCTTCTCCATTGCATCTTGGACCATCTCTGTGCCCAATAGCCTGGCCTCACTCGGCTCAAACCAACCCACCGAAGATCTACACCTCTGGCTATATAAGGCCTCATACGACGCCATCTGAATGCTGGACTGATAACTGTTGTTATAAGCAAACTCCGCCAGTGGAAGGAAATGATACCATGACCCTCCAAACTCAATCACGCACGCACGGAGCATATCCTCCAGAATCTGAATAGTGCGCTCGGACTGTCCGTCTGTCTGGGGGTGAAATGTCGTGTTCAACTCCACCCGAGTACCTAACTCCTGCTGCACGGCTCTCCAGAACCGCGATATAAACTGAGTACCTCTGTCTGAGATGATAGAAACTGGAATACCATGCAAACGGACGATCTCCCTGATATAAATCTCTGCCAACCGCTCCGATGAATAAGTGATACACACAGGTATGAAATGAGCGGACTTGGTCAGCCTATCCATAATGACCCAAATAGAATCAAACTTCTTTACGGTTCATGGGAGTCCAGATACGAAGTCTATGGTGATACGCTCCAACTTCCACTCCGGGATCTCTATCTGCTGAAGCAACCCACCCGAACGCTGGTGCTCATACTTCACCTGCTGGCAGTTGAGGCCTCTAGACACGCAGTCAACTATATCCTTCTTCATCCGCCTCCACCAGTAGTGCTGCTTCAAGTCCTGATACATCTTCGTGGCACCCGGATGGATGGAGTACCGCGAGTTATGGGCCTCTTCTAGAATCAACTCTCAAAGACCATCGACATGGGGCACACAAATACGGCCCTGTATCTTTAATACACCATCACCCCCGATTGTCACATCTCTGGCATCACCACGCCGAACTATGTCCTGAAGAACAAGCAAATGAGGGTCATCATATTGCCGCTCCCTGATACGATAAAATAGGGAAGACCGAGAAACCACACAAGCTAGAACCCGATTGGGATCCGAAAGGTCTAATCTCACGAACTGGCTGGTTAAGGCCTGAACATTCATCGCCATAGGTCTCTCTGAGGCTGGTAAATATGTCAAACTCCCCAAGCTCTCCACACGGCGACTCAAGGCATAGGCTACCACATTGGCCTTGCCCGAGTGATAAAAAATAGTAATATCATAATCCTTTAACAACTTTAACCATCTGCTCTGACGCATATTCAGGTCTTTCTGCTTAAGCAAGTGCTGCAAACTCCGATGATCAGTATAGATCTCACAAGGCACCCCGTACAAATAATGACGCAAGATCTTCAAGGCATGAACAATAGCAGCTAAATCAAGATCGTGGGTAGGGTAGTTCTTTTCATGCACCTTCAACTGTCTGGACGTGTAGGCAATCACCCTACCGTCCTGCATCAACACCGCTCCCAGTTCAACCCGTGAGGCATCACAATAAACTGTATAAGACCCCGAACCAGTAGGCAGCATCAAGATTGGGGCTGAAGTTAAAGCTGTCTTGAGCTTCTGAAAGCTCGCCTCACACTCCTCTGTCCACTGAAATGGGGCACCCTTTTGGGTCAATCTAGTCACAGGGGCCGCTATCGATGAAAACCCCTCCACAAAGCGACGGTAATAACCCGCCAAGCCAAGGAAACTGCGAATCTCTGTAGCTGAGGAGGGCCTGTGCCAACTCTGCACGGCCTCCACCTTCCTCGGATCCACTCGAATGCCCTCACTCGATACCACGTGGCCTAGGAATTCCACAGAACTCATCCAGAACTCACATTTTGAGAACTTTGCATATAATTTCTTCTCTCTCAGAGTCTGAAGCACTATCCTCAGGTGCTGCTTATGATCTTCCCGACTCCGGGAATATACTAGAATATCATCAATAAAAACGATAACGAATGAGTCAAGATATGGCCTGAATACACTGTGCATCAAATGCATAAAAGTTGTCGGGGCATTAGTCAGCCTAAAAGACATAGCAAGGAACTCGTAATGACCATTTGCGAGTCCTGAAGGCAGTCTTCAGGATATCTGGCTCCCGAATCTTCAACTGATGATAACCTGAGCGCAAATCAATCTTAGAAAACACTTGTGCGCCCTGAAGCTGGTCAAACAGATCATCAATACGAGGTAAAGGATAACGGTTCTTCATTGTAACTTTGTCCAACTGGCGATAATCAATGCACATACGCATAGAACCATCCTTTTTTTTCACAAACAAGACAGGAGCACCCTACGGCGAAACATTGGGTCGAATAAAACCCTTACCCAATAATTCCTGCAATTGATCCTTCAACTCAGGAGGAGCCATGCGATACGGAGGAATGGAAATGGGCTAAGTGCCTAGAAACAGATCAATGCCAAAATCGATATCTCTATCGGGCGGCATGCCCGAGAGATCAGTTGGAAACACATCGAGGAAATCCCGTACCACTGGGACTGAATTAACAGAAGGGGTATCAACACTGACATCTCTTACATAAGCTAAATACGTGGCACACACCTTCTCAACCATACGTTAAGCTTTAAGGAAAGAAATAACTCTACTGGAAGTATGATCTAAAGTACCACTCCACTCAATACGTGGAACACCTGGCAGAGCCAGCGTCACGGTCTTGGCGTGGCAATCAAAAATAGCATGATGGGGAAACAACCAGTCCATGCCCAGAATAATATCAAAATCGACCATACCTAGTAATAATAGCTCCGCCCTGGTATCAAAACCGCGAATAGTAACCAAACATGACCGGTACACGCGGTCCACAACAAGAGAATCTCCCACAGGAGTAGAAACATAAACGGGGGCACTCAAAGAATCTCGAGGCACACCCAAATGCGAAGCAAAATAAGATGACACATATGAATAAGTAGAGCCTGGATCGAATAGAACCGATGCCTCTCTGTGACAAACCAGAATAATACCTGTGATGACGGAATCGGAGGCAACCGCCTCAGTGCGAGCAGGAATACAATAATATCTGGTCCGACCCCTCTCTCGAGGGCGGCCTCTATCTCCCCGGCCAAAATAATTTTTCTTCATTTTTACAATTTTTGTTGATATTTTTGCATTTTTGTGTTAATTAGCTGCATAATAATTCATATTAAAAAATACAAAAAAAATCATATGCGTTAGGATTTTTAATTTCACAAATTTAGTATTAATTCATTTCGGAATAATTTAAGGAAAAATCAAAAATAATATTTTAGTGTTTTAATTGAAAATTGCTATAAAATAGTTATTAAATAAATTTTAGAATTTAATTAGTTTTAATTTAACAATTTAATAAAATAAAAAAAAATAATATATAAATCTGGAAAAAAGAAAATGTACAAAAATAAAAATACAAAATACAAAAGGAAAATACAATACAAAAATAATATGAGTGAAATACAAGAAAAGTAAATAAAAGAACAAAAGAAAGAAATGGATTGTTAAAAAACTTGGGCTAATTACCCCAAGCCCAAACCAAAATACCCCAGGCCCAAGCTTACATGATCCAATCTGCCCCTTTCATAGTCCAAACGATGTCGCATCATCATCCTTCAATCACAGCCCTTGATCATCCTAATCTAATGGACAGGGTTTGAACTCATTAATAAATAAAACGACGCCGTCTATATATGCCCAAAGAATCTGAGCCGTTCAAGTGATTTAATCTAACGGCTGTGGTTACTTGTTACACTTTTAATATATCATATACAAAATGAAAAAACCATAAACATTTCTCCCTTTCCGTCTTTCCCTTGCCCCGCCGCCTCTACTCCCCTGTCAACCCGCCGGAACCCTACCGGCGGGAAACGTTATCTACACCAACCAACCCCAAAAATACACCACATGTCACCACGAGCCCCTGACTCCACCCTTCTACACCATTTCCTTCAAATCCCTCCCCATCGTCTCGAATATTCAAAATCGTTTCGCCGGAACCCTAACACCGGCGAACACCACCTCACCCTAACACCGGCAAACACCACATCACCCAATCCAACCTAAAATAACACCAAGTCACCGCCTTGCCTCCCTTTACATGATTCTGAAAGTCTTGAACCCCAAAAACAACTGGAGAGGCTCAAATTCGATTCTGAAGATTCTCCGGTGAGTCAAGCCTATAAAATTGCCACAAGACTCCCCTCCTTGGTTCTTGGAGATTTTGACGTTTAAAAACAAGAAAAGAAAAGATTGTCCAGTGAATAAAAGCTAGGTTCTTTTTCCTTTTATTTATTTGTATTTCTTTTATTTTTGCATGCGTTTGTTCCTTTTTTTTGGTTTTATCATGATATTAGTTAAGTTCTGCTTATGTTCATTTAGTTTTACTAGGGTTTACTGATTTTTGTTTATAGTATTTTTTTAGTTTAAAATAGAAATTGATATTCTTTGATAGATTAAATAATTAGATATTAAGGTGAATGACAGTATGATCTAAAATTGATTCGTGTGGTAATTTCTGATATTAGTCGATTCTGATAATTGTTAGTGTTAATTTTTGATAATTAGTTTGATTACTTAGGATTAATTGACAGCAATTAGCATAATTGGTTATAGCTGNCGGGTACACAGTCTAGAACATATAACCAGGTTTTGAACTTAGAATAGGGACGTTTATTTGCATCACGTATGACTTAGGGGACTCAACACGGGGGTTGGGTTCGTCTAGGACAGGTAACCAAATATGAAAAGACCACCATGATACATTTTACGTGTTGCATTTATTTGCCTCGGACCTGCATGTTGACCGGTTTAAAAAAGAAATTTGTGTGAAATTGAGAAAAAGAGAAAAAGAGAAAAATAGTAGTAATTGTTTAGTTTTAGAAAACCGATACCCAAATACTGTCGAAACTCTGCCGAAATTTCGTAAAAAAAATTGAAAAAAGAAAGGTTTTGGTTTTTAATAATTCGTTTTACTAAAGCAAAGAAAAAATATAAAAAAAATTATTTTGGGTTGTTGAAAATAAATAAAAAAATCGTTATTTTGTCTTGTTTTCAAAAAAAAATAAAAAAATATATAGTTTGTTTTGCCAATAAAAATGAAAATGAAAAAAATTTTGCTTTAAAATAGTTTTGTTATTTGATTTTGCCAAGAATAGAAATGAAAAAAAATGGTCTGTTTTAAAATAGTTTGCCCGAACTACGCTGGTTTGATTCTCACCACGTGTGAGATGCGTAGGCAGCCCCTAGTGGGTCCAACCACACCCTTTTTGCAAAAAAAAAAAGCCAAAAAATGTCCAATTTAGTCTGTCATAAATAAATCAAGTGATGCCATTTTTTTAAAATAGCCGAATGTCCCAAAAGGGCGTCGGAAGGCTATTTTTGAAAATGGCCACTTTGAATCATTTCCTAACGGTTAGCGGGCACAGCCTTAAAATCTTCTCTTGGAAGTGCTGAAAGGCCGTATCGGCAAAGTCGGGTTTTTTTTTTACTTGTAAAAATTAGAATTGAAAAATAATATATATATATATATATATATATA
>MU744429.1:10416-21480 GCA_026770625.1 Nicotiana glauca | reverse complement strand
TAATTAGTTTGATTACTTAGGATTAATTGACAGTAATTATCATGATTGGTTATAGCTGTAAAGTTCTTAATCGTTAGTTATTTAGATTTGTTAAATTCTGATTAGTTTTTGATAATTATGTTTATAATGGTTTAATAGTTCGGCAGCTAAATAATTCAGGAGGTTAAAGGGGTTGAATGGCAATAGGTTTAGTTGGTAAATCCAATTTAGTTTCAGGGGTGTTTTGGGTATCATAAAAAGGGTTAATAGTAATAAACCTAAGGAAGGGAGGGCATTTTGGGTAAAGGAAAAGGGTAATTAGGTAGATTTTTAAGTGAAGTGACGGTAGAAAGGAGATTACATTAGATTAGAAGGTTCTAGATGGGGGAATTAGTATAATTCTTAACAAATAGGTATAGTCAATTGAATTACAAGTTAAAGAATAAGGGTGTAAGTGAAATAAAAGAGGGAATAAAGTACAAATTCTGAAGTTTAAAATTCCCTCCAAATCTAACTCTATAAATAGGCATTGAAATGCCTCATTTTACAAGTTTTTGAAATCTGAAAAATTTCCTCCAAAGTAATATACCATTCTTAGATCCAATTTTCGAAAAAATCAGAATCTCAAAACTCAAAAACATTACAAGTTAGCAAAAAATTCAAAAAAGTTTACTGTTTCATTGATTTTTAGTTCAATTTGAAGATTGTATATTGATTTGTCACTGGTTCTGGTGATCGAAAGGCTGTGAATTTGCATTGAATTGGTCAAGTGTGTGTTCTTCTGGTTTATATCTGGTGCTCTTGGTTTAATTCTGGTGATTCGAAGATGTGATTGGATTTATTATCCTGTTCCTTTTGTTGTTGCTGTATAACTATCGCTGATCCTTCTTCTAATCCTTCTTTGACTTCAAATCCAGATACACAATTACACTCACATGGCTGTATCTTCGAGCTAGAGCAATAAAATGAAATTTAAATTGTTGTACTAAAATTTACTATCAGCACATGTGTCTCAATTTGATTAGATCTGTGTAGATGCAGAATCTAAATATGATAATTTGTATTCAATAGGATTAGTTGAGTTTGTATTGGACTATAATTTTTCGGACTATTTTTACTACTATGTTTGGATTATAATAGTACTTGATTTGTAATAATGCTCTAGTAGAATTTAGAATCCATTGTGTTAGTGAAATAGATTGTTAGATTTAGAATAGTTTCGGGCAATTAATATGTAAAGAGGAATCTGGAAATATTTCGTTGTTTAGTTCTTGTTCTAGTGTAACTTTGACTATTAGAGATTAACAAATATAAGTAGTAATTCTATGTGTTTAACCTTTCTAGCATATTAATGATATTTCAGTAGTTCATTTATGCATTTACAGGTTCTTAGAATTTTGAATTGATAATAATAGTTAAAATCTGTTAAAAACCATATCTATAGTATTAATAGAATCATTTTAGATTGAAATAATCCAAGTGGTGTTCGTTTATTTATTACTGAACGTGCCTATAAGTGGTAAAAAACAGTGTTAATAATTAGGTAAATTGTAGACTCAATAACCTCACAGAAATTCGATCCCTTTATCCTTCGTTAGAAACCTATTGTATGGTTGTTTGTTTGGGTTGATCCTGAAGCCCAATAAAGATGCAACAGAACTAATGAAATTTTGTTTGGGCCAGCAGTACCCAAAGCTGCCAAGAATTAAAAAATAAAATCAATCAAAGTCCTAAATATAGTAATGCCATAAATAAATAATTAAGAATATAAGGAAATTAAATTCATATTTATAGGTTAATTAACCTTTAGAAACAAAACAAAATAGAAAACTTAGTATACTTTAGTTTGTCCTTTAATAAAAATAAAAATGAGACGAGCCTCGCCAAATCCAATACCTAATTGCGGGGCCCTCAATAATTGTTTAAATAAAAAAAATACTTAGAAATTCGGGACGGGCCGTTTAGCAAATTTCACGGCCTTCCCCAAAGATAATAAACACGTAGTCGCTTTAGGCGCGTATGTTAATAATATTACCTTCCAAAATACAGGTGCACATTTATGTGACCCAAATCCAAATCTCAACGAAGTCGAAATGTGTTAAATCCACGGGCGCATTGGTGCGGCGGGGTCTGAGATACATTTTCACGACGTTGTAATTCTTGTAAAAATAAATAATAAATATAATAAAATTGGGATATTAACAAAAGGCACATAAAAATGGAACATGTATTGAAATCAAATAAAAATTAAATACAACAATTGAGAGACCGTGCTAGAACCACGGAATCCGGGAATGCCTAACACCTTCTTCCGGATTAACAGAACTCCTTATCTGGATTTCTAGTTCGCGGGCTGTTAACAGAGTCATATTTTCCTCGGTTCGGGATTCATCTGGTGACTTGGGACACCATTAATCTCCCAAGTGGCGACTTTGAATAAATAATAATAAATCCCGTTCCGACTGTCCTTTAATTGAAAAAACTCCTTTACGCCCTTCATGGGGTGTATTAAGCATAAAAAGGAGGTGTGACATATGGCGACCAGAATAACCCCTACCATAACGACCTGCTGATGGGGTACGGGCACCGGAGTTGTGACCCGACTCTCGAGACCTCTTGGCCTCCCTCTTCCCTCGCTCCCTGGCGAGCATACCCTCAATCCTCCTAGCAATGCTCACTACCTGCTGGTAAGGAATATCCATCTCTAACTCTCGAGCCATGCTGGACCGGATGGGCGGAATGAGACCCTCGATAAACCTACGAACTCTCTCCCAAACTGTGGCAACCAAAGCCGGTGCATGTCTAGCCAACCTGGTATAACGGATGGCATACTCTGAAACTGTCATAGCACCCTGGCGCAAGTGCTCAAACTCCGCGTGCCATGAATCCCTGAGGCTCTGGGGAACAAACTCTCTCATGAACATGTCTGAGAACTAGGTCCAAGTCAGTGAAGCAGCCTCGACTGGACTGTCTATCTCATAATTATGCCACCAATCATAGACGGCTCCTCGGAGCTGAAAGGAGGTGAAAGAAACCCCGCTAGACTCCACTATGCCCATAGTGCGAAGGATGCGATGACACTCCTCCAAAAATCCCAGGGCATCATCTGATTCCAGTCCACTGAACACTGGAGGATCATATTTCTTGAACCTCTCAAGTCTACGCTGCTCGTCCTCTGAAGCAGCTGACCCATCCTCGTGCTGAGCTGGTGTTGCAGGCGGTACAGGAATAACCTCTAGGACCTGCTCCATCTGAACTCTCTGCTCAGGAGTGCAGGCTGCGGGAGTCTGGGCCCCTCCCCTGGCCTGGGATGTGGCTGCAACGAGGGGAAGCAACCCCGCCTGAGCCAAGGTAGTGTACATGCTCATTAACTGAGCGAGAGTCTCCTAGAGCGCTGGAGTAGTAGTAGCTGTGGTAGGTGTGCCAGATGCCTGGGCTCGGGCCAAATCTACTGGTGGTACCTCGGCGGCAGCTCGTGCAGGTGCTGTGGCTGCACCACGTGCGCATCCTCGACCTCTACCCCGGCCCCGGCCCCGACCTCCGATGACGGCAGCAGGGGGCGCGGGTGCCTGGTCCTCTCGTGTAGCACGTGTCCTCACCATCTGTGAGAGAATAGAAGACAGAAGTTTAGAATTGATGTCAAAATATCACATGATAAGGAATTCAAAAGAAGTGAATATTTTTCCTAAACAGTTACATAGCCTCTCGTAGATAAATACAGACGTCTCCATACCGATCAGCGAGATTCTAATATACTGGCATGTGTTCCGTGACTCCTATGAACCTAGTGCTCTGATACCAACTTGTCACGACCCTAGTTCACCGATCGTGAACATGTCATGATGGCACCTAGTCCCCACGACCAGGTAAGCCAAATATTGCGAAAATATAATAATTGCGGAAAAACAGAGTAAACCAATTTAAATAAGTAGAAGGAAACTGTACAGTATGCCACTCGGCATGTACAGTACGGCTCCAAAATTCCAGAATATTCTAACAACCGAAAGAGAGAAAGACTAGATACTAAAGATAAAGTAAGAGGGAGACTCGTCGGTCTGCGGACGCAGCAGATCTACCTAGAAGTATCCAAAATCTTCCTGCCTCACTGATAGTGCGTCTGAGTAGAGGTACTTGGATGATCTGCACATGAAAAACATGTGCAGGAAGGGCATGAGTACACCACATCGGTACTCAGTAAGTGCCAAGCCTAACCTCTGTCGGGTAGTGACGAGGAAGGTCAGGGCCCTACTGAAATAAACATAATAAATAATAAGGTAACGAAAACAATCTAAATAAAGTCTACAGGAAAAATCTAAATCGGATAAGTATTGGAGAACAATAATAGAAAGTAACAATAACAATACAAGTAAATACTGTCCTCAACCAGGAAAAATAGCCGGGGATCTCTTGGTATCCCGAGGATCTCTTGGTATCCTCATCATATGCACTAGGGATCTCTTGGTATCCCGAGGATCTCTTGGTATCCTCATCATATGCACTAGGGATCTCTTGGTATCCTCAATAAGTGAGCCGTGAATCTCTTGGTATCCCAATATATATATATAGAAACACGTGCCAGGGATCTCTTGGTATCCCACACCTTCAATCCAGAATTAGTCAAGTACAGGGGGATCTCCCGTGAAGCCGTCTCGTAGTCCCAATTTAAAGCACACCACAACAACAACTCATAATCTCATAATAAATGCTAAACCAGTACAAGTAATAGAAATTTCTAATCTAACATGCTTCACAGAGTGCAAATAGTACAGTTAAACAATTAAGCAAGTAAGTCAGCTAAGCATGCTTCTCTAAGCTAGCACAGGTCTAAACCTACAGTTTAAATGAACAAGTAAATAGAAAATCTCGATGTAAATACTCCAAGTAGAAACGGGTTTACAACAATTTTCTCAAGTACGCGCTCATCACCTCACGTACTAGGCATTCAAATATTCAGAACATGTCCTAAGGGGAAAAGTCCTCCATACAAGGTTAGACAAGCCACTTACCTCGAACCGGCTCAATATCACTAGAAATCGCGACTTTGCCACTAGTATCCGACTCCAAATGGCCCAAATCTATTCAATTCAATTACACATCATAAATAATATTGCAAACAACTCATTCCACTATTAAAATTAAAGCTAGGGCACGAAAATAGGTAAAATGACCAAAATGTCCCTCCAGCCAACTTCTTGGAATCGAATAATTTTCACATCTTCAGAACATTCGTACTCTCACGAGTCTAAACATATAAAAATCTCCCAAATCGGAGGCAAGATGCCCCCTCAAAATCCAATAGTTTGGTCTATGAAGTTTTAACCCAAATTAACCAATTTTGATCCTAAATTCGAATTCCAATGATGCATTTGGCTATATAATGATGAAATATAAAGAAAAGGGATCAAAGAAACATTACCCAATGATTTTATCTTCAAAATCCACTAAAAATCGCCTTCTCCCGAGCTCTCAATCGATTTTCAAACTTATGAAATTAAACCCTCGAAATTGATATTTCTGAACAGTTATTTCCGCTTCTGCGGACAAGGAACCGCTTCTGCGGTCCCGCTTAAGTGGAAAAATAACCGCTCCTGCGGTTTCTCATTAAAGGGGCATATTCTGCTTTTGCGGACACAAGACCGCTCCAGCGGTTCTGCTTCTGCGCAAGGTTGACCACTTTCGCGATTCCGCTCCTGCGAAAAGTGACCGCTTCTGCGGTCTCTGAGGGGAAAGCCAAAACTCGCTTCTGCAATGAGGAAGCCACTTCTGTGGCTCCACTTCTGCAGTTCCTAAACCGCAGAAGCGAAAATACCAGAAGGGTAAAAAATACCAGCTCCAGTAGACTTAGAAAATTTCCCTGTTAACCACTCGAAATCATCCCGAGGCCCCCGGGACCTCAACCAAAAGCAGCAATACCACCTACTACCTTATTCGGACTTGCACCAATCCTTAAAACACTAAAACAACACCGGAAATCCGATTAAATCAAAGATTCAAGCTTAAGAACTTTAAATTCCAACAAAACACACTTTCGATCAAAAACCTAACCAAACCTTGCCCGAATGACCTGAAATTTTGCACACACATCCCAAATGACATGATGGAGCTACTACAACTTCCAGAATTCCAATCCGACTCTCGGATCAAAAACTCACTATCGGACCGGAAACTTAAAAAATTCAAACTTCGGCATTTCAAGCCTAAATGAGCTACGAGCCTCCTAAATACATTCTGAACACGCTCCCAACCCCGAAGTCACCTAACAGAGCTAACATAACCATCAGATTTCTATTTCGAGGTCGTCTTCACACTGTTCCGATTACGGATCATTTTTCAACTCTTAAGCTCTCATTTAGGGACTAAGTGTCCCAAAACACTCCGAATCCTAACACCGAATGTCCCGGAAAACCAAAATAGCAGAAATGAACTTAGGGGAAGCGGTTAATGGGGGATCAAGGCATAAATTCCAAAAACGACCGGCCGGGTTGTTACACCCAAACCCTTAGGTCGGTGCAACTGTTCTATTGGATGAAAGGCATGGGTAATGCACCAACAATTCTGTATGGACAAGAAAAGAAGGAATTGACGGAGCCAGTGAAAAATCAAGCTTCGGCAGCTCAAATGGAAGAGTCACATGCAGATCCAGCACTTAATGAAGCTGATATGGCGACGTCAGCAAGGAAGCTAACCTTCTCGACAAGCTTATAGGCTTCAAAACCAACGCTAGCTGAGGTAGTCCCAGGTAATAGATCTGTGCAACAAGGATTAAAATTGAATTACTATCTCTCCTGTTATCAAGGATAGAAGAAAAATTATTAGATTAAACCATATAGAAGCGGAGGAACAGAGTAGAAGAAGGAGAACAAGCTTAATTGGCTATGTCATAGGTGGATCCCCTCAGTTAAAGGAGATGCTGAAATTTGTTTAAAGGGTATGGCAGTTTGTTAAGACCCCACAGGTATTACTCCATGATAAAGGCTATTTCATCTTCAAATTTGAATCTGATGATGATAGAGATGCAATACTTCAAAATGGGCCATACACCTTCAACAATAGACCAATGATTTTGAAGAAATGGGATCCAGATTTCCAAATGAGCAAGGAGAATACAAATAATATCCCAGTAAGGGTTAATTTTCCTGGATTGCCTATACAATACTAGACATCAGAGAATTTAGGAAGAATTGCGTGCTCGATTGGGAATCCTATTTGCACTGACAAATTAACAGCTCAGGAAGCAAGGATATCTTATACCCGCATGTTAATTGAAATGGATATGTCTCAACCTTTGCTAGAGAAAATACTGATAGAAACGGCTGAGGGCAAAAATAGGGAGCAAAGATTGAGTTATGATTGGCAACCTACTTTCAATCAAGAATACCTAGTGATTGGTCATGGGACAGGGGAATGTATAGCTCCAGCAGAGGTGATGAAGCAGCCTGGTCCTATCCCTAAAGGTCAGGTAGAAAACCAACAAAGAAGGGGAATGAAACTACTCACTAAGTGAATTGCCAAGCATAAGTCAGCTGTGGAAATATAGGACCAAGAAGTTAGAGCTGAACCAAGTAAAGAAAAAGTGATTACACCAGTAGAAACAAGGCAAGAAGTAGTTATTACAGGGAGTGAGCATAAAAAAAATGATGAGTTCCAGGTAGCCAAATCAAAAGGGAAACAGGGGCAGAGCCCCAAGGTGAAAACATCAATAAGGAAGGGTATGCCTAAGGAGACCATTGAAAATATACTACATCAAAACAGATTTAATGCTCTGAGAATTCAGGAAGGGGAGGATGCTAGCCTATTATCTAAAGAAGGAAGAGTACCTCTTGCTCATCCCCCACGATAATTAGCTTATGGAATATTAGAGGGTTTAATAAATACTATAAGCGGAAAGAACTCAAGGCCTTTCTGCTGAAAAATAAAATAACTGTCTTAGGATGCCTTGAGACAAAAGTAAAAATAAGGAATGAGAAAAAGGTTAGAAGGAAGTTTGGGGAATGGGAAATATTCTCAAACTATTCATATGTCCCTCACGGGAGAATATGAATATTGTGGAAGGCACAACAATTAGACATTACCATAATACAATCTTGAACTCAAATGGTGCATTGTGAAGTCAGAGACAAGAACTCAACATTTCACTGTTGGTTAACTTCTATTTATGGTTATAATATTATTGCAGAAAGGTAGGAAATATGGGAGAACCTGAGACAGATTAACAGTACTATGGTGGAGGCTTGGCTTATGCTAGGAGATTTTAATACTATGCTTTTTGTAAATGATAGAATTAATGGAAACCCTGTCAGTCAGAGTGAGGTGGTAGATTTTCAAACTTGTGTTGAGGATAGAAGTCTGGGACTGATGGAATAGAAAGGGGTGCCAATGGTCATGGTGCAATAAAAGGGATGCTACTAACAGAATTTACAGCAACATTGATTGGGCCCAAGGGAATCCCTACTGGTTCATGAAGTATAACAACATAGAGGCAATATGTGAGAATTATAGGATCTCTGATCAGTCACCCATATTATTATGTACTGAGGTCAAAAGAAACTCTTTGCCTAAACTATTTAGGCTTCTTACTATGCTTATGCAGGAGTATGAATTTAGCAAGATGGTTCAAGAGGTGTGGATCCAAAAAATAACTGGATATGCTATGTATTCAGTCTTGAAGAAGCTACAGATCCTAGGGAGCAAAGCAAAAGGGATGAATCAAGCTTTCAACTCAGTGGATAAAAGGCTTGAGAACCTAAAGGATCAGCTGCAAAAAATATAAAAGGAGATAGATGATGACTTATTCAATAGCTCACTGATCCTGAAGAAGAAAGAACTATTACTACAAATAGAAAAATGGGACGGTATTCAAGAAAAGGTGTATTGGCAGAAAGCAAGGGCAATGTGGATCTCAGCAGGAGACTCTAATACAAGGTTTTTCTATACTCATTTAAAAGCAAGACAGGCTAGGAATAGAGTCTCTACCATCTGTAATGACCTTAGGCATAGACTAACTGACCCCCTACTGGTAGAACAAGAGTTCATATTATTCTTTGAAGGCTTACTAGGAACATGGCCTGTTGAATTACACTGCCTTGATGTGATTATTGCTAGGAATGGACCTTGTTTGGATAGTGAACAACAACATCATCTTGTCAAGAGTGTTTCTGAAATAGAGATTCTGCAAGAACTTAAAGGTATGACAAATGATAAAGCACATGGCATCGATGGGTTTTCAGTTGAGTTCTTTAAGAAATACTGGCATATAGTGGGAGAGGATGTTATAAAGGCAGTTAAGGAGTTCTTTGAATCAGGGAAACTATTGAAGAATATCAGCAATACTACTATTACATTTGTGCAAAAGGTGTCCAGCCCTTCATTTGTAAAGGAATTTTGACATATTGCATGTTGCACTACTATCTATAAGCTCATTGCCAGAATCCTTATATCAAGACTGAAAAAAGTGGTGGATCTCATAGTTGGACCTGCTCAATCAGCTTTCATAGAAGGGAGAAGTATTCTGGACAATGTGATTATTGCTTATGAATTGATTAAGGGGTATAAAAAAAAGTCTCTCCCAGGTGCATTATAAAAGTGGACATAAGGAAGGCCTATGATTCAATTGAATGGCCATTCTTACAAATGATATTACAGGAATATGGGTTTCCAAATAAGATGGTAAGGTGGATTATGGAGTGTGTAACTAATGTGAACTACTCTATACTAACAAATGGTGGGCTTACTAATAGATTTCAAACAAGGAAAGGACTGAGGCAAGGGGACCCCATAGCCCCACACCTGTTTGTCCTAGTGATGGAGTACCTAAGTGGAACATTGAAGACTCTTAAAGACATCCCAGACTTAAACTTCCACCCAAGATGTTCCAAATTAAATCTGACTCATATTTGTTTTGCATATGAATTGATTATATGTTGTAGAGTTGATAAAATCTCTATCCAACTACTTCTGGACAAATTCAATCATTTCTCAAAGGTGACAGGACTCATGGCTAACTTAGAAAAAAGGTTCTATCTATGTAGCTGGAGTTATTCATGATTTCAAAGATATGCTCAGTATTGACTATCAATTCAAGATGGAAGCCCTGCCATTCAATTACCTGGGAGTTCCTTTATCTTCAAGGAAGCTATCAATACAGCAATGCATGCCACTGTGAGCACGTGATTTTTGCCCTATATGAGAATTACTCCCAAAATTCAAAATAAAATAGTTTTGCGTTGTGCATGATTTTCTGTGAATTTTGTGTGATTTCTTAATTATTATTTGCATTTTTTGTCCATGCGTGTTATTTTAAATTAATTAAAAACACAAAAAATATTGCATTTAGGACTCAATTATACAATTAGAAATTAATTAGTATTTTGTGATTTAGGATTTTAATAGTTTGGTTAATTAAAAGGTAAAGAAAATGAAGAGAAAAGGAGGCAAATCGGACTGGGCCACCCCAATTAAACAAAAAAAAGCCAGGCCCAAGACACTCCTGTACCTGGTCCAAGAGACCCATCTCCCAGGCCATCAAAACGACGTAGTTTGGCACCAAAACTACGTCATTTCAAGGACAACCCATCTCAGCCGTTCAATCCATGTAAATCCAACGGCCTTCGTCCCATCTCCCCAGCCCGTCTCGCCCGACCCATGCCCATCCGAGACCAACCCGCCTCTCATTAAACCAAACGCCCCCGTTTCATGCCAAAACGACCCCGTCTCCTTATCCACCAGTTGATCCAAGCCGTTCAGATCATTTGATCCAACGGCTCGGATTAATAAAACATGTTTACTATACCAAATCCCATACCCCCAAACCCCGTTACACCTCTCATTTCCAGCCCCCCCCCTTCCTTCGTCGTCTCTCAGAGACAAAACCTCAAGAACCCTAGCCCGCCGCCCTCCTTCCCCTTCGCCGCAAACCTGGCGGCGACGATGCCAACAACCTCCAAACTAACACCCTAAAGCCATTAGACCACCCTCAATCCAAATCCCTTACCCACTTTGCTCGAATCGAACTGGAGCTCCTCGAATCTTCGATCGAAGATTCGAGCCAAGACTCGACCTACACCAAACCACCCCAAATCGGTACCA
>MU744425.1:1809-18367 GCA_026770625.1 Nicotiana glauca | reverse complement strand
AGTTAAAACTCCAAGTTTGAGTAAAATATAGGTGAGTTCATAAAACAGTGTAAATCACACGGACTGAGTTCAAATAATATTCCAAATAGTGAGGGAAACAGTGATGATAGTTCATAAAGAGTTCAAACAATCAGCAATAAGCCCCAAGTATGGCAATGAGCCCAAGACATATTGATAACAACAAATCATTTGCAAATACACGGTAAAAACCAACAACCGGGATGGACCAAGTCACGATCCCCAATGGTGCTCCACCCCACGCTCAGGTCCAGCGTGCAAGTCACCTCAATACAGCACTAAGATGTGCAAATTCGGGGTTTTAAACCCTCAGGGTATCATTTACAAGTATTACTCACCTCTAGCCGGCCGATAATCTAGCTCGCCAAGTCTTTCCCTATCAGTTCTACCTCCTCGCGTATAGAATCTGATCAAAACCATAAGGGATACGTCACAATAGGCCAATAAACAACAACCCAATCGAAAAGACTCGAAAAACAACAAAAATTACGATGTTGGCAAAACCCGAGCCCCGGTCCCACTGCTCAAAAAAATACAAAATTTACATTTCCAGAATTCTCGTCTCACCACGAGTCCGTACATATAAAATACACAAGAATCGGAGTCCATTTGACCCCTCAAATCGTCACTTTAGACTCTCTTAGGCTTCAAGCCATAACCTCCCATTTTACCCTTTGATTCCTCAAATTTTCAGTGTTTTAATCCTTGTTTTTATACCATAACAACATTATTTGAGGTTACAAGTTCATACCTGATGGAATCTCCTTCGTAATCTCTTCAAATCGCCCAAAATCGCCTCTTACCGAAGTCCCAAAAATGTTTTCTAACTCTGAAATTCGAAGACACTGTTCCATTAAACCCTTCAGTGATTTTCGCTTCTGCGGTCCCGCTACCGCTTTTGCGGGACCGCTTCTGCGGCCTTTAGACCGCTTCTGCGGTTTCACTTAAACCCACTATGACCGCTTTTGTGGTTTTAAACCGCTTTTTCAATCGCCGCCTCTACGATCCACTTGACCGCTTCTACGGTATCATCAAAAATCCCAGGACCGCTTCTGCGGTGTCCGCTTCTGCGGAAACTCTTCCGCTTTTGCGGAAATACCAGCCCTTCTCCAGGACCGCTTTTGCAACCAATTAGCCGTATCTGCGGAACCGCTCCTGCGGTCCTTTTTCCGAAGATGTGGAAATACCAGAAGCTTCAAATACAAACCTGTTGCAAAACTTCAAAATTCTCGATTAATCATCTGACATCACCCTGAGGCCCCCGAGACCTCAACCAAAAGCTCCAACACATCCAACATTCTTATACAATCTAGTTCCAATCCTCAATACACGTCAAACAACGCTAAAACCAATAAATTACATCGGATTCAAACCTAGTTTTCATCAAAACTTCTTAAATGCACATTCAGCTAAAAACCCGACCAAACAACGTCCGAATGACCTGAAAATTTGCAGACATATCCAAAATCACCTAACGAAGCTACTGCAACTCTCAGAATTTCATTCCGACCCTCGGATCAAAATCTCACCTACCAACCGGAATTCGCAAAATTTCCAACTTCGCCAATGCAAGCCTAATTCTACACCGGACCTCCAAATTCGATTCCGATCGCACTCCTAAGTCACAAATCATCCCCCGAAACTAACCGAACCACCGGAATTCACATCCAAGCCCTCCAACCACATAGTCAACTTCCGGTTGACTTTTCTACAACAACCTTCCTTCTAAGAGGCTTATTGCCTCATTTTCATCCAAAACCAACCCAACTCTATCCGATCAACTCTAATACCGATATTGAAACATGAAGCAACACAATAAGGGGGAAATAGGGCGGTAACTCACGTGACGACGGGCCGGGTCGTCACAATACACTTAGCATTCTTTATCATCAGCAGCTCAAGACATCCTATTATTTCCACACATCTACGAAGCACTATATAACCTTTGTCAAAAAAAATTTCTTCACTCGTGCCATCCTCGGCTCAATTTCTACAACTCGAACTGATCCGCCAGTATACCTCAAAAAGGAACCAACATAGCACATAATCGTGAAATTAGCTAATCAACAGCAACCTCCCCAACTTGGCTCGAAGCCATACATCAAGACACACTCAACAACTCATAACACTTTTACTCTAATGATGCCACAATACCACAGTGAGATTAAACTCAAATCATTTACAAGTTTATGAAAACACCGATCATCTAGTATTGTAATCCTCTGCAAATCTTGCATTCATCCCCACGGCAGTTGAGTCCACTCTCTTAGGCGACCCAAATTTTAAAAATTCAACACGTACCCTTCAATGACACATGAGATCTTCTAACATGCACATAAGGATCATACCACTTAAGAACACTTCGCAGGAGATAACCCACCTGCTTTGCCTCAATTTAGTATTTCAGCATACCTTCCACCATCATATACTTTACACGGTCATTAGTCTTCCTGAGTCTGAACTCATACCGCCGCTTGCAATGCACTTCACTTCCCAACTAGGAGACACAAAAATATTCTTCACGTGCCCATAACTTGGGACTACACAATAGATCACAATAGGAATCGAACACTTACCAGCTCATCTACCATTCAGCAGACTCCTTCGTCACTACCAAGATCATATAGATACATCTCGCAGTACCAACATACTTATCACATGGATATCCAACCACCATTCCGGCTAATAAGGACAATACCGAACATACAAGTTCAAAACACTTACTCACCTAATCAGCACCTCGGTGCTCAAGACAAAGGCAAAGATCTGGCCTCAAGTCCTCCATACTGGCCCAATATACTCACGACAATCACATCTCGCCCCTTGATCGGGGAATCACAAGCCATCAAGAAACATATAATACAGAGTGCTCATGCGCGCATACAGACGTGTGGAGGGAATTTCAAGAGCTATATCTCAATCTGAATCAAGTATGCACGATAAGAATTCCAAGAAGGTGGAGTTTTTCCTAAAGGTTCTGCAGCCTCTCGAGGATAAGTAAAGACGTCTCCGTACCGATCCTCGAGACTCTACTAAATCTGCTCATAACTCGCGAGACCTAGTAACCTAGGCTCTGATACCAACTTGTCATGGCCTAATTTCCAAACCCGGTCATGATGGCGCCTCTCGTGAAGACAACGCCAGCCAACTAACCCGAATCATCTCTTTAACAATTATTAAACATAATGAATAGAAAATACAACTTAATGGAATTAATAACTAATACTTACAACCCAACATAGCCCGATCGGGGTGTCACAAGCCACGAGCATCTAAAGAAGTTGGAACACAACTACAGGTCCAATAGTATATAAAATAAAATTTGGAATAAAAAGATGAAGTCCGGTGCCGCGAACGCTGGCGGTCGCCTTGCTCAACTATAGTAGTAATACCTTCAATTCACTATTAACCCGCTTCCAGGTGAATAATACCTACAACTGCACGTGAGGTGCAGGGAGTAAAGTGAGTACTCCAACTCAATGAGTAATAAGAGTAAATAATAACTGAGCGGCAAGAAATCACATAAGAGCACTCCATCATGCTATATAGGACAGTACAACCCTTTGAGAAAATAGTAAAACCATGAAAATCCTTTAGAAATATCTGGTTCAGTTAAAAACCTCTTTTGAAAATATCCTCTTCCAACAGTTAAGCAAATGAATGCGAAAACAGATAGTGCAAGTCAGCACATCAGTCAGCCCCTCTTGCACAGCACTCCACCAACAAATAACACCAGGGTATCTGGTAAACAGTGCAAGAAGTAGCATGGATGCCAATAATATGAGAGTGCTAAATGTCATGACACATAGTACAAATAGGAACCAATGCATGAATGTAATGTAATGCACATGACCAATGCGATGCGCAGCCTGATCCATTTTGGTACCCCGCGCTCACTATGGGGGTTCAGACTCCGGAGGGGCTCCTACAGCCCAAGCGCAATATCAATATCACACTGTTGCGGTGTGCAGCCTGATCCATCCCCAATCCAGAATATGAATGTGAGCCACTAGGGCGCTGTCAAGTAATAGTTCTCAGCTCCAAACGTTAGAATTGTAGTTTAAGTTTTAAAACTTAGAAGTATGACTAGACATTTCAAAACAGTGTTTAACTCGGGACTGAAATCATTTAACATGCTAAGTATCATGGAAACAGTGATAATAATCCCTAAAGGATTTAAACAATCGACACAAAGCCCAAAACATGGCAATCAGCCCAAATCATGATGATAACAAGTAGTTTCAGTCAAATACGTAGTAATTTCATCAATCGGGACGGACCAAGTCACAATTCCCAACGGTGCTCTACCTCACGTTCGCTATCTGGCGTGCAAGTCACCTCAATACAGCACTATGATATGCAAATTCGGGGTTTCAAACCCTCAGAATATCATTTACAAATATTACTCACCTCGAACCGGCGAAATCTCAAGCTCACGACGCCTTTGCCCCTCAAACCTGCCTCCACGCGCATCGAATCTAACCAAAAGCAGAGCAAATACATCACACTATGCGAAGGGAACAATACCCAATCGAAAACAATCAAAATATAGCAAAAATTTCGAAACTAGCAAAACCCGAGCCTCGGGCCCACTACTCGAAAAATTACAAAACTCACATCACCGGATTCCACGTCTCACCACGAGTCCGCACATATCAAATTTACCAAAATCAAAGTTCGAATCCAAATTTTCATTTCAAAAACCCAAGCCATAGTTCTTCCAATTTTTACCCAAGTTTCCAGGAATTAAAGGTTGATTCTTCAATAAATTGACGTTTCTAGGTCATGAGACTTACCTCCAATCAATTCCCGTCAAAATGCTCTTCAATCTCTACCACAAAGCTCTTAAGGCGATTAACAATGGAGGAAAAGTGAATAGACTTACGGATGAAATAATAATATAAAACCCTTCTGCCCAGCGACTTTCGCTTATGCGGTCTCGCTTCTGCTTATGTGGGACCGCTTCTGCGGCCAAAACACCATTTATGCAGATTTTCATCTAAAATCCAACTTCCGCCTTTGCGACTCGTTTTCTGTTTCTGCGGATTACCCAAGACCGCTTCTGCGGTTATTCACTCGCTCCCGCGGACCCGCTGATGCGAAAAGGGTATGCTTCTGTGGAACTACTCTACCATACCACCGACCGCTTATGCGATGACTCACCCGCTTTTGCGGTCCATTTCCGCAGAAGCAGAAATACCATATGACAACAACAACAAACCTGAAGCAAACTTTAAAACTCTCGTTTAACCACTCGAATTCACCCCGAGGCCCCCGGGACCTCAACCAAAATCACCAACACATCCTAAAACCTCATTCAAACTTGTTCCAACCTTCAGAATGTCTCAAACAATGCTAAAACCATTACATCACATCGGATTCAAGCCTAAGTTTCTTAAAAACTTCCGAATTGCACATTCGATCAAAAGCCAGACCAAAACACCTCCGAATGACCTGAAACTTTACTCACATATCCAAAAAAACCTAACGGAGCTACTGCAACTTTCAAAACTTCATTCCAACCCTCGGATCAAATCTCACCTATCAACCGAATTTCGCCAAAATACTAACTTCGCCAATTCAAGCCTAATTCTACACCGGACCTCCCAAAATCACTTCCAATCATGCTCCTAAGTCACAAATCACCTCTCGAAGCTAATCAAATCACTGGAATCCACATCTGAGCCCTCTAACTCATAAGTCAAACTCTAGTTGACTTTTTCAAACCAAGCCTTCCTTAAGGAGACTAAGTGTCTCATTTCTTATCAAAACCAATCCAAATCAACTCTAACACACCACATATCGATAACAAAAAATGAAGAAGCATAAAATGGGGAAATGGAGCAGTAACACATGAGACGACGGGTCGGGTCGTCACAGTTATTTTCCACTATTTTCAAAACTCAGCCATGTTTACTTAGTTTTAATACTCAAATGATATTTAAATGATGTTTTGGGCTAAGAAACACTGTTTTACTATTGCCCGGGAGGCTTATGTGATTTTTGACTAAGGCCAAGGGCCTGTGTTGTAAGGATATCTTTTGCGTCGGGCTGCACACCGCAGCAGTGATACACAGATACTGATTTGATGTCTAGGGCCTAAGATATGCATGCCACGAGGTGTCTTGATTGATATGAGGCCGAGGGCTTAGATTTGATGCGACAAGATGGCTTTTTATTGCGCTTGGGCCGTAAGGGGCCCCTCCAGGAGTATGCACAACCCCAGTGATAATGGGTACCCATTGTGATATGAGATATAGCCCGAGGGGCTGGTATGGTTCTATGTGATTACCCGAGGGGCTGGTATGGTTCTATGTGATTGCCCGAGGGGCTGGTACTAATTTGAGATATTGCCCGAGGGGTAGATTTGTTGACATTGTGCCCAAGGGGCAAACCTTATGTGCTTATCTTTTTTATTTGCCTATCATTTACCTGTTTAATTGTGTATTTGTGCCCAAGGGGCAGATTTTTGTGCTTATTTGCACTAGTTGTTCTGCATTCATTTGCGCAACTATTGAAAAAGTCTTTTTCAAAGAAGTCTAAACTGAGCTAAAGATGTTATAAGGGATTTTACAGATTCATTGCTTTCTATTGGCTTTTGACACTGCTGCTATATAGCATGTTGATGCTCTTTTTGTGATTTCTTATCATTCAAACTTTAGTTATGATTATTACTCACTGAGTTGGCAGTACTCATTTTACTCCCTGCACGTTGTATGTAGATTCAGGTATTTTCTGAGCTTTATGGCAGTTGTCATTGGAGTTAGCAAGGTAGCTGTCTGGCGATCACAGCTCTGCTTTCTCTCTCTTTATTCCTCCATATGTATTATTGCAATTTTTCCATCCATTTCGGTCTCTATGTGACTAAACAATTGTAGTAGATACTCATGACTAGTGACACCCCGATGTCGGGCTGTGTTGGGTTTTTATTCCACATATTTGTATTGTTGACTACTTAAAGGTTGGATTATTCATCCTTATAAATAATTATTGATTTATTAAGCTATTAGAACTAAATTAGGTAGTTGGTTGGCCTTGTCTTTCACGAGAGGCGCCATCACGATCGGGTCAGGGTTTAGGGTCGTGACAAGTTGGTATCAGAGCCTAGGTTACATAGGTCTCACAAGTCATGAGCAAGTTTAGTAGAGTCTTGCGGATCGGTACAGAGACATCTGTATTTATCCTCGAGAGGCTGCAGAACCTTTAGGAAAACTCCATATTCTTGAAACTCTTATCGTGCGTCCTTGATTCATCTTGAAATATAACTCTTTGAATTCCTTCCATGCATTTGTATGCGCGAACGAGCGCTCAGTATTAGATGTGCATCGATTCCCTGATCGAGGGGCGAGATGTGATCTCTGTGTATTGATGTTGGGCCAATCTAGAAGACTTGAGGCCGGATTTTACCTATAGCTTGAGCACCGAGGTGCTGATTGTGTGAGCACGTGTTTCAGGATCCATGTGTCCTATTGTGCCCCTATTAAGGGAAGTAATGACTGGTAGTTGCGTGATGAGGGTGATGTGACTGCGAGATGTATTCATATGATTTAGAAGCAACGAGAAGGGTCAGCTAGAGGATAGAAAAACTAGTAGGTGGTTGAATTTCCATCTTGATTTGAGGTGTCACCCCGAGCTATGGGCATGTTAAGAATATTTTCATGTTTCCTATTTGGGAGTGAAGCAAATTTCATGTTACGGTATGAGTTCGAACTCAGAAAGACGAAGTGACTGCGTGATGGTTATGGTTGTGGAAGGTATACATAAATGTTAGTTTAATGTGAAGCAGGTGGGTTATCTCCTATGAAGTGTTCTGGAGTTGTGTGATCTTTATATTATCTGTTAGAATATCCCATTTACAAGTGAAATATATGTGTGAGTATTTGGGTCGATTAAAAGAGTGGGTTTAATTGTTACGAGAGTAAATGCGAGATTTGTAGAAGATATAAAGTACCAGATGGTCTGTGTTCCACAAGATTATAAAGGATTGAGTTAATCTCACTATGGTATTATGGCAGTAATAGAGTATATGCGTTATGAGTTATTAAGTGTGTTTTGATCTATGGCTTCGAGCCAAGTGGGGGAGTTTGCTATTGATTAGCTGATTGCACGATTATGTGCTATGTTGGTTCCAGTTTGAGGCGTGCTGGTGAATTAGTTAGGGTTTGTGGAGATTGAGCCCGAGGATGGCTCGAGTAAAGGAAAAAATTTCGACTAAGGTAAGGTTATATTATGCTTCGTAGGTGTTTGAGAATCACGGAATGTCTTGAGTTGTTGTTGATAAAGAATGCTCAGTGCTTAAGAAAGGAAAGTGGATTTGTTGCATCAAGGTAAGGTTATATACTGCAGTGTCAGAAGTGCTAATGAGGCGCAGGTTGTTCGGTTCTTTTGATCAGGCTAATTGCAGTTTAGGTAGAGTGGATGACTATAGAGAATGGTTCTAATGCATTCTGGGTTTTACATGTAACAATTGGAGACTTTCAGGTGTATAATTTGGCTAGAAACTGAGGTTTTACATTTGGAGGGTGTCAAGACTTGAGTCATTTCTATATTAATTATGGGATTCTATACATCAGTATTAGGAAAACAATGTCTTCAGATTCGCAGGAAGTCTTTTAGGGGTAGGTATTCCGAATATGGTGCTTTTGGGAATATTTGAAAGAGAATTCAGTGGGTTGTGAGCCTTAGATTGTGTGGTATCATGCTTGGTCTCGTGTGGTGAGTCTGGGTTGAGGAATTGCGATGTTATAGCAAGAAGTAGTATCAGGTTAAAAGTAAATTAGAAGGAAGCTCGGATAGATGGGATAGTTTGGTAGTATGCCGAACTAGTATGGCAGGGATATGATCAGTTCTTTGGATGTTTACGAGGTAATGAGTATCTATAGGTATTTCGTGGCAATGCTCTTAGGTTTTAGTGGCATGTGCAGGTTGATTGAGTTAGGAGGATTCACTCCTGATAGGGCTTGTTTGGGCAAAGTGGAGTTGGAGAGTTCTTGTTGTTTTCTACTGTGGCTAAAGATGTATATTTTCTACTAGCATGAGGAGCAGAGGATGTGTAGTGGTATTCTTCTGAATGGGATCAATGGAAAGTTCTTGGTTGGTTGAGTATATAGTTGCTTGTGGCTCGGAAGGGATATGAAATTCTCATATTATTGTAGGATGGATTGGTATATGCGGTAGGTGTGGAGGATCGAGATTTGTGTGTGTAATATTGCGGTTCAGTTCTGAACGGAAGGTCATAAATTCTTAGGTAGCATGGGCAGTTCCAGATAATTAGAGAAACGGGCTTCAGAGGATTTGGGGAATGATCTTCAGATTATTAAGGAAATAGTGTTGCTAATTGGGGTTATTTGACGAGGGTATATGTTTCAGAAAAAGGCAATATGATTAAGTTGATTGTACTTTATTAGTATTGTGGCACTTTCTTATTGGATTGACTACTGATATTCGGATTTGCTTGGGTCACAGAAGGATCATAAGGTTATCTCTCGTGGGAATGATTGGGTATTAGAGGTATGTTGTATAATCGGATGGTGGAATAGGAATCGGATATGGTGATTCGTGAGCTATATAGAGTTAGAGACGGGGAGTTCTCATATTCAGGCTATGTTGTGGTTGTAGGTCATGTGTATCGGCACTGTTTAGTGACCATCGGAGTTTGGAGACCCGAGCAGATCTTTTGTGCTTGGTATGCTAGATTTTGGATGTGATATTGGGTTCAGACTGGTTGTCTCCATGTTGTGTTATTCTGGACTATTGTGCTAAGGCAGCGCTATTAGCTATGCCGAGAATGCAACGGATTGAGTGGCGAGGTTCTACGGATCATGTCCTTGGTAGAGTAGTTTCATATTTCGAAGACTAGCGGATGGCTGGGAAGGATTGTCTTTTTATTTGGGCTCTCGTGATCGATGTTAGTGCAGAGGCTCCTCATATTAATTCAGTTTCGGTGGTGAGGGTCTTTTCTGATGTGTTTCTTGTGGCCGGGCAATGTTGTTGATTTTGGTATTGATTTGAAGCCGGGCATTGTATCGAATGGCACCGACAAAGTTAAAGGAGTTAAGAGAGCAGTTCCAAGGTTTACTTAATAAGGGGTCTGTTGGCAGGCTAATGTGGATGTGTGTTCTAACTTTAGTCGGCTTGGTCGGCCCTGAATTATATTGTTGAGGGATATGTTGATTCGACTGTTAGTGAGCTTATTAGTAATCTGGGGAGATATATGAGTTACCTTTCCGTGTTGTGAGGCATTAGGATTTGTTGGTTATTAGCACATGTAGTGCGGTGTTATTGGGGTCTCTCAGTGGAGCTCGAGCGGGAGGAATGTTGGATATTGCTCAGCAGATGGTGTATCGATTATTTCCTTTTGGGTTAAGTAGCGTTATGTATTTGCTTCACTGTGGTTATGATGATTTGCTTTAGTTCCAGACATCAAATTGTGCATGGTTGTCAATTTCGAGTATAGTGAATAGAGGTGTTTCATGTGGAGCAGTGTTTGTTTAGGATCGCGCATTTGCAGTGAAGCTATGTGGAGATATGACCTTCCGGGTTAGATTCGTGTGTTCTATTTCTATGATGTGACACGGGTCCTCAGCCTTGTGTTTTGGTGGTACGGGTTAGCTTGAGGTACAGCTCTTTTATTTGAGTCATTTTTTTCATGATTTGAGTATATTCGGACTGTTGCTTATTGGCACGCATATTGTACAAGTTGTGGCTTAGGCCTGTATTGATATGCCATGTCACCAGAGTAGCGTGTTGGATTAGATGAGATTGTGGGGATCTTTAATGAATACAACGGATTCGATTTAAGCATGTTGGAAGGATAATATCGAGGTTTGGCTCGAAAATTTGCTACGGTCTTTGCCAAGGGAGAAGTGGATTCATAAATGGTTGATTTGAGGAATGGTTATGGTGTATTGCGTGTTGCATTTATCATTGGCAGTATATGGAAGTGTTGGAATGAGACTTTAGTCGATAATAGGTTTTCTACCGGTATTCGGTTGTTGCGCAAAACTGCTATGATTAGAAGTTATCGCTACAAGTGTTTGAGTTATGTGGTATATCATGTAATTGCACCTGAGGTTGCACGTATGGGTTATTACAGCTTGTTCGGGCTTATTCACAGTATAAATGTGAGATTTTGATCTTATTGATGATTTTAGAAGTGGAAATGTAGTTCTATGATTTATGGGCTAGATTGGATTGTGGAATTTCAGTACAATATGTTATCGGACCTATGAGATAGGGTGGCGTGGGATCACCCCCGGGTATATGCTTGGTAAGGTTATTCAGCAATTGGTTGGATTTTGAAACAACTCTAGACACGTTCGAGGACAAACGTTTGTTTAAGTTGGGGAGGATGTGACGACCCGGCCAGTCGTCTCATCAATTATCGCTTTGTTTCCCCCATTTTTGCTTCATTATGCTTCGTTATCCGTGTTTTGTGGTAGCGAGTTGGTCGGATCGAGTCCGGAATAATTTTAGTAAGGTTTGAGACACTTAGTCTCTTTTAAGGAAGTTTAAGTTGGAAAAGTCAATTGGATATTGACTTATGTGTTAGAGGGCACGGATGTGAGTTCTGATGGTTTTTTAGCTTTGGGAGGTGATTTGTGACTTAGGAGCGTGATCGGAATGAGTTTTGGATGTCCAGAGTAGATTTAGGCATGAATTGGCGAAGTTGATATTTTGGCGATTTTTGGTTGATATGCGAGATTTTGATCCAGGGGTCAGAATGGAATTTTGAGAGTTGTGGTAGCTTCGTTATGTCATTTGAGATGTGTGTGTAAAATTTCAGATCATTCGGACGTGGTTTGGATGGGTTTTTGATCGAAAGCGGAATTCGAAAGTTTTTAGAAACTTAGGCTTGAATCCGAGGTGTTTTGGTTGATTCAATGTTGTTTGATGTGTTTTGATGATAGGAACAAGTTTAAATAAGGTATTAGGATATGTTGGTACTTTTGATTGAGGCCTCGGGGTGATTTCGGGTGCTTAACGGAGAAGTTAAATGTTGGTTGCACCTTCAGAATTGCTAATTCTAGTATTTTCGCATCTGCGATTTGAGGACCGCAGATGCGGGAAATTTATTGCAGAAGCAAAAAGGGTCAGATGTGCGGAGGCCGCATCTGCGATGTCGCAGATGCTGAAGTTTTGTCGCAGAAGCAGTATGGGTTGAGTAAGTGAATTCCGTAGAAGCATGAGGTGTAGACCGCAAATACGGTACCGCAGAAACGTGTTTTTGACCGTAGATGCAGAAAGGCCTGGGCAGACCATATATGTTATTTCATTTCGTGAATCTGGGTTATTTCAAAAAAATTTGACTTCGACCTTGGAGCTTTTTGGGCAATTTTGAAGAGAGAACTCAAGAGACTTCGTTAAGGTAAGGATTTTTGGACCAAAAATACATTTCTATGGTAGTATTTCATGGGTTAAGGTTGTAATTAAAAGGATTAAAATGGAGGATTAGGGCTTGAGTTTAAGAGACTTCTAAATAGAGATTTGAGGGGTGATTTGGACTCTGATTTTTGTATTCTTGATATGTACAAACTCGTAGGGAGATAAGGAATCTATTGATGTGAAAATTTCTGAATTTCAAAACGTGGGCCCGGGAGTCGGGTTTTGGTAATTTCGGGATTTGTGCCCTTTGTTTTTGCTAGGGCTTTGTTCCCTTAGCATATTTTGACGTCCTCATTCTGATTTTGGATTAGATCCGACGCGCATGGAGGCCGATTTGAGGGGAAAATGATGTTATTAACGTCAATACCACAGAAGAGGGGGGGTGATTTGTGTGGTACCTAATTTTCGCGTTAGAAGAACCTGGTTATTCTAAGTGTTCTAACTACAGCAGTTTGCGGAATAATAAATACTGAAAGTAAAGTGCACAGAGATTTTTACGTGGAAAACACCTGGCTCAAAAGGTGAAAAAACCACGACCTACTACTCAGTAGGATTTTCCCAAACTCCACTAAATCACTGAGCCAAAAACTGCATTTACAAAACTCTTTGTAAACCTAAGGATTAACTCTAATCCCAGTGTAGCACACAGCCTCAACTGTTGCGACACCTTCAAGTTAACTCTAACTTGAATACTCAAAGTACCTAATACAATTGCTTCTAAGAAAGCTGAAAGGTACAATATTAAAACCTACTACAATTGAACTAGACTTAGAACAAACACAATGATGAAACTGGTTCTTCTATCTTAGTTCATGTAGCTTCAGACGTGCACACTTGTATCTCGCATATATTGCTTGCAAATCAGACTTGCTCTTTTTGCTCTCAAATATGCTTAACTTCTGCGTATGTGCATTACCTGTAAAAGAGAACAACTTGGTTATTTAATAGATTAGCAGTTAGAGTTTGATCGAGACTCCAATGCTTATCCTTAGTCGATTTGAGTCCTTAACCAATACAAACTCCCATCCGTATCCTAGCTTAGGATTGTGTTCTCTTGTCATAAGGAGACTGTCCTCCTTAGAACTCAATGCAACCTTTTCGATTCCGTTCAGAAGATATTTGTTGCGCAATCTTCAATACATATCTTCCTCACGTGCCTTTCATGTGCAATGGTTATGACTAACTGTGTCTCCCAAGATGGACCAGGTCCTTCCCTGAGTTCATTTGTCAATCTTCAAAACTTCAACTGAACTTGGGCCAACAAATTCCCCCTTTTTGATGATGACAAACTCTGTGCTTTTAGAGATCAAAAAACCTGTGAAACTCAGCTGAAATATCAACACTTAGAAAATTTTCAATTTGTCATAAAGGGCCAGATTTAAGTTAGGTCATAAACATCACTAGTTCAGATAATGAATTTAAGCACAAGCACAATATCTTCCCCCTTTTGGCATCATCGAAAAGTTGCACAACTAATGTGAATCCTTGAAAGTTAATTAATACTTATGGCCACTGGGGCAACTGCAAGTGAACACATGCTTTAGTTAATCAAAAATCAGCTCAAAAATAGCTATTAAGAACAAAATTAACAAGAATAAGGAAGCTGCATTCATTGATTAAGAGGTGTTTCTACAGACAGTCCACAAAAAGAAAAACAAAATTTCCAACCATGAGCAAAACGAAACAAGAACAGAACCATGAGCAAACTTCCTAAACTTGGTAACTGAAGGGATACTAGACTGGACACTAAGAACAGGACACCTAAGGCTTAGAAGAGCTGGAGGGTTGGGCTTGTAGTAGATTTAGCATTTGTTGGAGCATGCCTTCATTTTTCTCCTTTTCCTTGGCAAGTTCAGCTCTTAGCCCATTCCTTTCTCCCTCCAATTCAGCAATTCTGGCATTTAGCCTTGCTATTTCAGCATCCTTTGTTCCAACCTCCTGAACCAAGGCTCTGACCTTGCTGTTCACAGGAGTCTTAGCAGATGAACCAGGTTCAACAGGGCCAGTACTAAGCAGATAATCACAGGCTTGAAGGGTTTTGATCCCAAAGTGCTCTTTGCTGGAAGCCATTTCCCACTTTTTCAAGGAAACATCAAGTCGTTCAAGCACAGTTGTTAAGATAAAACCATAGGGAATGGCATGAGCCTTTGATCCAGTGATCACCCTCTCTAGCAGCTTCACAATGAAGGCAGGCCAGTTGATCTGCTTGCCTTCATTCATACATTGCATGAGCACCAGATCCATATAATTTGCTGTATGCCTTCTCTCCTATCTGGGCAGAAGACATTTGTTGACAAACTCAAAAAGCACTTTGTGCTTTGGCCTCATTTCACTCTTCTGAACTGCCCTGGCCTCAGGCACCTCCTCATTTGTTTTAGTGTCACAGAAATTTCTGGTAATTTGCAGATCAGAGGGCAACCCATCCAGACAAGGCCACCTTTGCCGTGTGTAGTCATCATACCCTTCACAAGGGATGTCCAGAATTTTGCCCAGTTTGGCAGCATTGAACTTCACTTTCACTCCCTTCACTGTGCTGGTCACCAGACCATTTTTCACTATTCCATTGGCCATGAGCTCAACAAGTTCTTTCCTGGCCAATTTCCCATTCATCTGAAGGACCATGTCCTTCCAACCTTGTGCTTCCAGTGCTGTTAGAAGTCTCATCATGCCTGGCTCCTCTAGGTCTTTCAACAACCTTCCCTTCAAGATCTTTCTCCTGCCAAAATTTGCATACCTATCCTGTTCTTTTTCAGATTCATCTTCTTCTCCTTATTCTTCACTCTCATCTTCTTCTTTTTCAGCCATTTTAACTTGCTTTCCTTTAGAGGCTGACCTAGTTCTCTTGGCAAGAGAGGATTCAGCAAGTACTGGCTTTTAGGGCTTCTTGGAAGAAATCCTAGCTCCCTTTGTTTTAGCAATTGGAACCTCAACAGTAGTATTTCTTTCTTGATGGACCAGTTCCATCTCCTTTTCCTCCTCTTCAGCTACAATTTCAGAACTTTCACCTACCTTCCCTTTCCCCTTTTCTTTTCTCTTTCTCTTATTCTCCTCTAAGGCTTTCTTCAACTCAGCTTCACTTTCTCCAACCTTGCTTCTGGTTATTCTAACCCTAGGAGCAGACTTGGGTGATGAAGGTTTGTTTTTCTTAGTTGGTTTGGACGCAGTAGGGGTCCTTTGTGAGGAAGCCTTGCGTTTCTTGGGGTCATATAGCTTGCCCCAACTTGTTTCAACATTTCAACCAAAGTCTCCTCCACAGATGAACTAAGTTCAGCAGGTTGTTTGCTTAAATCAACTAAACCTTTAGCAGCCTCTCCTGATCCACTTCCCCCTGACTTAGAGACCCCTTCTTCCCCATTCCCACAAATAGATAGCACCTCCTTCCTCCTTTTCTTCCTCAATTTTGCAGAATCAGTCCCAGACATATCTTTTGCAGCCCCTATGAGAACATACCTACTCTCTACTTTTTGAACATCATCAACAGGAACAAAGCAAGTATTTACCTCTTTTGGGGTTTCTTGATGTGTGACAGTGTCAGAAGACCCAGGTTCATCTCCTTCACTGGCAGAGATTAAATCATCGGATTCAGAGCTAGAATTGGTCTCTGTTGATGAGACTTGTTTCCTTTGGCTGGACTGTAGTTTTTCATTCAAGGATTTCCTCAGGGAACCAGTAGCTACAGTTTTTCTTGCCAGCATTTTCTAGCGACGGAATCTAGGTTTTGGGGTTTCTATGGGAGGTGAGGCAGATGGGGTGGAGTTTGGTGAAACGGGAGGTGGAGTTCCAGGATTATCTTGGGGATTTGTCATGGTTATGAATTTCTGGAAAGCTTAGGAGAATTTTGGAGAATTTTGGAGGTTTTGGAGACGAAAGTAGACGATCAGGGGTTTGTGTGATGAAGTGACGATTATGAGTTGATTAGAAGGCTTTTAAAGAAGGGTAATGATTATTTCAGAAACGGCAGCCTTTTTCAGGAATCAGTAGAAGTCTAATCAAATAAGAATTCCGGTCGCCTTAGTGATTAATTAGGATCAAAAAAAATTAGGAAAGGATTTTGTTATATTTAGACTTTTAGTTTCAATTAAACTGGTTCAATTAGCCCCAACGGATAGAATTTTGGGACGTTTGGTATATCTAGGACTCTTGCTCATGATTGAAA
>MU744424.1:18574-81122 GCA_026770625.1 Nicotiana glauca | reverse complement strand
ATATATATATATATATACACATATATATATGTGGGTGGGAGTTTGGACGTGAGGAAGACGTCGCTGGAGGTGGCCGTTTGGGACGGGGGCAGCGGCGAAGTGGATTCAGCTGGTGGTCGTTTGGCAACTGGTCGCGGGCGGACTGCTTGGTCGACAAGGAGGCTGGTTGGTTCGTCGCTGGTGGTGGCTGCTGGGCTGGACGACGAGATGAAGGTGAGGCTGCTAGCAGCTATGTCGTTTGGATGAAGCTGATGATGGCTGGAGAGGGTCTGTTCGTTTCCATGGGTTGAAGAAGCAGAAGCAAAGCCGATGGGGGTCGTTTGGCGGCAGAAAACTGGTTCTCTGTCAGGTTTCGACGAAGAAGAAGATGAAGGAGTGGCTGGAGCTGGGGACGGGCAGCCATGGTTGGAGCTGGCTGCGCAGCCATGGATGAAGCTTGGGTGGTTTTAGGGTTGAGGGTGAAGAAGATGAAGAGAGGAGGGGGGCGGATGTTTTAGGGTTTGGGTGTTTAGGGTGTGTAATGAAAAAATGAGAGGGGGTTTGGCTATGTGCTGGGGCGGATCGGGTCGACCCGGTGAGTTTTGGGTTGGGTTTGTGAGACACTTGGGCCATTGTTTGTTCAATTTAGAAGATGGCCCAATCCGAATTTCCTTCTATTTTTTGTTCTATTTTCGTTTATTTGTTCCAAAATTAAACTTAAAAATTCTAAATTAAATTAATAAAACCAAAATTAACTTAAAATATTAATCAACTCCTAATAATAATTATCACACAAAATTAAATATCAATTAAAATAAAATCACACAATTTGGACATTAAATGCTAAAAATGCAAAGAAAACATATTTTTGTGATTTTCTATTTTCGTAAAACAGACTTAATTACTCCTAAATCTAGAATTATATCCTAGTTGCAAATGTGACATATTTTTGTATTTTATATTAATTTAACAAATAAACATGTACAGACAAAAAGTGAACAATACAAGAAAAATAACACAAAAATTCACAACAATCACAAACAACTCAAAACTATTTTATTTTGAATTTTTGGGAGTATTTCTCATATAGGAAAAAATTACGTGCTTACAAGAAAGATGTGCTAATTGTTGGTGGTGTAGGATGCAATGAGCGCATGCAACAGATGATGCAAATAATGTGCTCTGAGAGGGGCAGCAAGTTGTTTTCAATCCGACGCATGAAATAAGTTAAGCGAAAGTCTAAAGAAAATAATTAATAAATTATATTGTCACTAATTTAATTTAATTGATTAGTATCTGAATCTTAACATGGGGAGTTAAATAAAATTTAATGAATGAATTGTGAAATTAAATAAGGAGTGCAATTACGAATTTTTAGTAGAATAATTCGTAATTAATTATGGTAGATATTAATTTCAAAAATTAGAAATTAATTCCATAATTGGAGCCTTGTTAATTAAATTCTGTGGTCCCTGTTGTGCCTAATTAATAGGAAATAAAAGAATACTTTTTCTGGTGGAAAGGAAAACCTAACAAGTTTTGGAAAAGGGTTTTAACCCTTAAAACTTGTGCTATAAATACATAAGGTTTTCCATATAGAGGCATGAGGACATAGTGGCAGAAATATTTAGCCTTTTCCTTAGAAAATTTCACCCACACGAAATTACGATTTCCAGGTATTATTTGGGTAACATAGTAAAAGACCGTGGAACGTTCAAGGATCACGATTGTACGGGTGATGGAGATTCCATTGAAAAGTTATGGAATTGAAGGCTCATGTGATACAAGAGATTTGTTTACGCTTCAAGAGGTAATCCATGAAATCCCATTTACTCTAGTTGTCTAGATTACATGTGATTTTGATACTGGGATTACTTCCGCTGCATATAATAATCCATCAATTACGAGTTCCTTGTTATGTCTTTTGGCTTGACTAATGCCCCAACAGCCTTCATGCATCTGATGCACAGTGTTTTTCGGCCATATCATGATTCGTTTTTGATTATTTCTATTAATGACATTCTGGTGTATTCCCGGAGTTAGGGAGAGCACGAGCAGCACTTGGGGACAGTGCTCTAGACCTTGAGAGAGAAGAAGTTGTATGCTAAGTTCTCAAAATGTGAGTTTTGGCTGGATTCCGTGGCGTTCTTGGGTCATGTGGTCTCGAGAGTGGGTATTCAAGTGGAATCCGAAGAAAGTGGAGGTCATGCAGAGTTGGCCCAGACCATCGTCAACTACAGAGATTCATAGTTTTCTTGGCTTGGCGAGTTATTACCGTTGATTTGTTTAGGAGTTTTCATCTATTGCAGCACCTATGACCAGACTGACCAAGAAGGGTGCTCCATTCCAGTGGATGGAAAGGTGCAATAAGAGCTTTCAAAAGCTCAAGACAGCTCTGACTACAGCCCTAGTTTTGATATTGCCTACCGATTCGGGTCTTATACTGTCTATTGTGATGCCTTGAGAGTTGGCGTTGGAGCGGTATTGATACATAATGGTAGGGTGATTTCCTACATATCCGGATAGTTGAAGATACATGAGAAGAATTATCCTGTCCATGATCTTGAGTTAGCTGCCATTGTTCATGCCTTGAAGATCTGGCATCATTACTTGTACGGTGTTCCTTGTGAGATATATACTGATCACCGGAGTTTGCAGCATCTTTTCAACCAGAAGGTCCTTAATTTGCGTCAGAGGAGATGGCTGGAGCTGCTGAAGGATTATGACATCACTATCTTGTATCACCGGGGCAAGGCCAATGTGGTGGCCGATGCTTTGAGTCGCTAGGCAGAGAGTTTGGGGAGTTTACCAGCAGTAGAGAGGCATATGGCAATAGATGATCAGGCCCTAGCCAGCCAGTTTGTGAGATTGAATTTTTCGGAGCCCAGTCGGATTCTAGCTTGTGTGGTCTCTCGGTCTTCCTTGTTTGATCATATCCGGGAGCGTCAGTTTGATGACCCTCATTTCTTGTCCTCAAGGACAAAGTGTTGCATGGCGATGCTCGAGATGTGACTATTGGGGATGACGGAGTATTGAGGATGCAGGGCCGAGTTTGTGTACCCAATGTTGGTGGGCTTCGGGAGTTGATTCTAGAGGAGGCCCATAGTTCGCGGTATTCCATTCATCCAGGTGCCGCGAAGACGTATTAGGATTTGAGGCAGCATTACTGGTGGATGCGGATGAAGAAAGATATAGTTGGGTTCTTAGCTCGGTGCCATAATTGTCAGCATGTGAAGTATGAACACTGTCACACCTCGTTTTTCCCTACACTCGGAAGAGTATAAATAGAAGGGAGTTTTTTCAATTAAACGACAATCAAAACGGGATTCGTTTATTGAGGTTTAGAGTCGCCACTTAAGAGATTTATGGTGTCCCATTTCACCGGTCCAAATCCCGAATCGAGGAAAATGATTGACTCTATATTACATTCCGTGAATCAAAAATCCTGGTAAGGAATTCTGTTAACCCGGGAGAAGGTGTTAGGCATTCTCGAGTTCCGTGGTTCCAGCACGGTCGCTTAACTGTTATATTCGGCTTAACTATCTGATTTTAAACAATTATGAACCTATGTGCAAATTTTAACTTTTAATCGCTTTTATTATTATTATTTTAAAAAAATCGCAACGTTATTAAAGCACGTCTCGATCCACGTCACATAAATGTATCCGTAGTTTTTTTGACATATTTTAACATCGTTGAGATTTGAATTGGGTCTCATAAATGTGCGTCGGAGTTTAGGAAGGTAAAACTATTAAAGAACGCACCTAAAGCAACAACGCATTTTTAACTTTGCGAAGGCCATAAAAATTAACTAAGTGGCACGCCTAGAATTCTAAAGATTAAATAAACATTAATTAAATGAGGGCCACACAATTATTATTTTTTCCTTGGCATGACACATCTCAACATATTATAATCAGAAGGTCTGTGCTCTTATTTTATTTATAGCATACCTCAATTATTCAACAAAGCCTAGTAAAAGAAAACTAAAGTTCATAACACATATGTCAAAGTTCAAACTATCAAAACGAAATGCTCGAAACCGGCTACCATTTATCTTTGAAAACTTAAGCCCAACAAACTATAGTATTTTTTTTTATAGCTAGCGGATCAGCTCATATCTCAATTCTGATTTTTAAAATATTTAAAACAAATTAACTAAACTAAATTTTAATTTCCTGTATTTTTCAGGTCAAATTTACTGCCAGAGCAATCTAACAATTAAATGAGTGAGCCATTGGGCTCATACAGCAAGCCCAAACAAAAGTGACATGCCATTTATCCCTGCTAACATTTCGGGGTTCAAAACTCAAATGAGCCCAACCTTGTAAGGAATAAGGTTACAAATTCCAAGCTCAATGTTGATCCCTCACCAAAACAAAACGACCATTTCACCTTCGACCCCAAAAGTTCAAAAAAAAAACATTCAATTAAATTACAAAATGAATCTAACTAGCTTAAACAGGCTTAACATATTATCAGAATTTCAGAGATTCTAAACTTAAACTAACATTCATAACAGGGTAGCAATCCTCTTAAAAAAATACTTAACGTGTATTGCTAAAATTAACCTATGCTAGAGCTAACACCACTAAATAAGATATAAACGAGTTCAATAGCCCATATTCACATTCCCTCGAATGCTCAACCAAATTAACAGACTATAAATACCCAACGAAAACAAAAGAGCAACATGGATTCCTGGAAATGATACTACTATACTAAGATGAACGAGCTAGACTAAACACTTTTACACTACATTACTGAATTCAAAAATTCTAGACCAATAATTGTCATTGAAGATTTAATGTAAACAGTCATTCATTCATAGAGCTTCAGGCATTTACAGCTTTCCTATTTTTGCATCACATCTCTTAGAGAATCAAGGAATACCTGGAATTAGAAAGCAACACAGGAATCAGCAGTATAACAGTAGCAGGAATCAGCAGTATAATAGTAGCAGGAATCAGCAGCAATCAATTAACCAAAACACAGCTCCAAAACCCCAAAATGATGGATAACAACTCAAAAAGGGTCGGGGTCAAACCAAACAAAACAGTTGAAAATCTTAATGGAATAGTAGAATTGTATTTTTCTCTGTGTATATCTCAGTTTTTCCTTATCACTCAAATCTGTTCTTCTATAAAGAATGTGTGTTCTCTCTCAATGTCTATCTTCAGTGTATTCTTACGTGTTCTGTATGTTTCCCCCTCAACCTCAATGTCTAAATTTCTCTCTTATCTCAGAATTTCTCAATGTGTGTTATGTATATTAGTGAATATCAGAATTTCCCTAGAATGCCTTTCCACTCAATCTCCTCCTTCTTAGGGTCTGAATGTCTGTCCCCACTCTCAATGTATATGTGTGTATTTAAAGACTAGAAATAGTCCTTTTTTATTCAAATCTTTCACTTTTCAGCCTGTATATTCCCTTTAGCACATGCATCCTATAACCTTTTTTCATTAACCCATGCTTGTTTCTGATTTTCCACCCTTAAAGGTATTGAACAGGGTGTCAGCTCTACTTAACCAACCCTTTTCAATTTTTTAATTCATTCTTTTCCTTTACCTCAGTTCAGTAGTATGGGCATGCCATATTTTAATCCTTGAATTCCCATTAGTTGATAACATAACATAATCCTAGCTAACATGGGGGAAGAATGAAGCAATATTCAAATAATTTTCAAAATCTAATGAGTTGTAATTACCCAATATTCTCTAATTGGATTTCTGCAGTCTTACAGAATCCGGGCAACAGAATCAGCCACTTATTATTTACCAATGCGATTCACCAAAAAATTGATTAACAACACAAATAATCAAACATTTCAAACTGACCAAACTGGACCCTAGATTACTGGCCAGGTTTAAAATTTCTAATAAAATTCAAACAACATTCATGTAATACGAAGAATTATAGAAGAAGAAAAAGAGGAACAGACTAAATGAATAAAATTGAAAAAAGAACAAAGGAAGAAAACAGAAAGAAAGGAAACTTACCCGAATCAAACCAAGACTCGAATTAAAATCTCTAAAGAATCCTCTATTTTCGGGCCGAGATAGACTTTACCCATGTGTTATCGACTGAAAACACATGACTAAAGTCAGTCTCAAACTCGAAACCTCATGAAACCTGGCTAAACGAATTTCTCATTACTCCTCTAGGATGATTTGAATAAAACTAGTGGTAGATTGGGGATGAGGGGGTCAAAGCGGTTGTGTGGCGTTAATTTGGGGTTGATTGGATAAGTTAGGGTTCTTTGGTTCGAGATTCGATTCAATATTCAAAGAGTTCGGCTAGGATTCGAAGGAAAATGATGGTGGATCAGAGATGAGGAGGTTATGGTGGACGTATGGTGTAAATTTGGAGGTGTTTGGCCACCGTTCGCCACTTTCGGCGAGCGGAAGGCAGCGGTGTAAGGCGGTGAATTCATGTCTGTCTCTGAGTTATTAGAGACGAGGGAGGGTGGGGTTTGGCTTGGGGGGCGGGGTCTATTTAGAAATATATATACGAGATGGTGGAATGAATCCAGGCCATTCGATCTGATGAGATCAACGGCTGGGATCAATTCATCAATGGAAAAGACATCGTTTCATTATCATCAAGACCGGATCGGTCTTTGGATGGAAACGGGTAGGGGCGTGGGGGATCATACTGGACCGTCCGATCAAATAAAATGAACGGTTCAGATCAACAAGCCTGAACGGCATCGTTTCATCGATGCTGGAGACAGACTGAACCGTTCGATCTAATTAGATCGACGGTCCAGATTAAATGTGACCACAACGACGTCGTTTGGTTTGCTTTGAAGATGGGCTGGATTTGGGAATCGGGTTTGGGCTGGTGTATATTTGGTTTGGGCCGGTTGATTCAAATAAAAAATGGCCCAATCTGATTTCCTTCTTCTTTTATCAATTAAAATCAAAATCCTAAATTAAATTACAAAAATTCAAATTAACTAAAAATGTTAAGTATCTCTGTATAATAGTTATTATCAATAATTAAATACCAAATTAAAAGAAAATCACAGGATTTAACACTAAACACTAAAATGCAAACTACGCTATTTTTTGTGAATCTTTTCATTTTTGCAAAACAAACACTTGCTTAATTAATCTAAAAGTGTGAAATCAAATCCTAAATGCAAAACAATGCAACATATTTTTGTATTTTTTATTAATTAAATAAAATACAAAGGCACAGAAAAATACAAATAATAACAAAAATATCACGAAAATTCACCAAATTGCACACAATAAAATAGACAATTTTGTTTGATTTTTTGGGAGTAATTCATGTGAGGCAAAATTCACGTGCTCACAGCTGCCCCTCTTTGTCAGGAAACATGATGAGTTTTCGTGCAAAGATAAAGTGAGCGGATACGAGCGATTTTTGCCCGTTTGAATACTCAGTGTGAAGCATTTTTGAAAGACTTGACCGAACCTCTGATTCAAAGGTTTCCTACATATCCTTGGCTAAAAAGGAATCAGGTCAATATAGTTTAGGAAATTTTGGTAGCTGGGACTACCGTGAAGCTGTGGTTTCATTGTTATTGTTGTTTCTGTTACTACTTGCTGACCTCCTTATTACACCATGCTAAAAGAAAATAAGAAGCTAGACTAAACTATAGTCTATGAATTACAAAATCCTATCTAGACCTTCAAACTTGCTCTTGTGTTTCTTGTTGCCTTGTTGTCTTGTATTCTCTTATAGCAATTCCTTTGTTGCTGCATTGCATCGACTTCTTGAGATGTTCTCCCTTTCTTCAGGGGGGTATCTGATTACTTGATCTTGAATGTATGCCTATGTTCTCCAGGCGGGCTCCTGACTTCAGAACTTGAAATGTATGCCTCTGTTCTCCAGGCGGGCTCCTGACTTCTGAAACTTGAATTGTATGCCTCTATTTTCCAGGCGGGCTCCTGACTTCAAAACTTGAATTGTATGCCTCTGTTCTCCAGGCGGGCTCCTGACTTCAAAACTTGAATTGTATGCCTCTGTTCTCCAGGCGGGCTCCTGACTTCAAAACTTGAATTGTATGCCTCTGTTCTCCAGGCGGGCTCCTGACGTCAAAATTTGAATTGTATGCCTCTGTTCTCCAGGCGAGCTCCTGACTTCAAAACTTGAATTGTATGCCTCTGTTCTCCAGGCGGGCTCCTGACTTCAAAACTTGAATTGTATGCCTCTGTTCTCCAGGCGGAATCCTAACTTCAAAACTTGAATTGTATGCCTCTGTTCTCCAGGCGGGCTCCTGACTTCGGAAACTTGAATTGTATGCCTCTGTTCTCCAGGTGGGCTCCTGACTTCAAAACTTGAAATGTATTCCTCTGTTCTCCAGGAGGGCTCCTGACTTCAAAACTTGAAATGTATGCCTTTGTTCTCCAGGCGGGCTCCTGACTTCAACACTTTAAAATGTACAAAGAATTTTTTTTTCCCTAGTTTGGTGGCTGTTTGGTACTTGCTCTCTTTCAGCAGAAAATTTCCTCCGCTTTCAACAACACTTCCTGCCCCTGTTTCAAACACAAAGAAAAAATTGGTCAGTTTAGGGTGTGGTGATTGGTTGTGATACTCCTGCTAGGGATGGTTTTCCCTTCTCTCCTTTCCATATTCGGTTTTGTCCGATTGCCTTGAACTCGGTCGAGAATTTCCAACCCTCTGACTACTCCTTATCCACAAATTTCCCCGCTATTGCTTGCCACTTCTAGTCTTCTTATCTGATCCTATACCTTTTATGGAATCTTAACACATTCCATTATTTAGATTTCCAATGACGCCTTTTACGTCCCATCACGTTATCGTCGGCCTGTTCTAGCCACACTTCGCTTTGCACCATATTGAAAACTGGTAGTAAGCTTTGAAATCCTTTCTTATTTGTTAAAATAAAATTATCATTGAAAAAGCCTTAGTCAAAAGAAGAAAAAAAGTAATGATTTCAAAAGACAAAATAAAAAGAGAAGATCGTTTGAGAAAAGAAAAGGACTTATCTGAATGGCATAACCGATCCCAATGATCATGTTGTGCATTTCAGATTAATCAACCCAGTCTATTCAATTCAATCAATTTCCAATTGTCTTTCTCCGCGCCTCAAGATTTTCACTACCCAACTCTTTGTCGAATCACCATCTTTGTTCTGCTTGATGCCTCAATGGATCTCTGCCATCAACCTTCTCTCATTTGCCCCTTTCTCTTTTCCTATCCGCCTCGTGGTGCCCGTGAAGGTTTTCATCAGTAAGACTCTCTCATTTTTGGATTTCTCTCATCTTTCATCACCTTATAGTGCCCTTTGAGGGTTTTCACCAATAAGACTCTCTAATTTCTCTCATCTTTCGTCGCCTTATAGTGCCCTTATGGGTTTTCACTAATAAGACTCTCTTATTTTCCATTTCCTTGCTTAAACCGGAGTGTTGGCCTTGGTATGAATCATCTTTACTTACTTGACTTGGTATCTCTCGAAGACTGATCGGGAGGTCTTTCTTTGGACATTGATATGGGTTCTTGGATATAGTTGGAAAGAAAAAGGGTATCAATAGCTCAACCAAATTCAATGTATTAGAATTACAACTTTGGGAACCAAATTTCTTATTACAAACAAAACTTCTTCCCCATTTTCTTGCTTGGGGATCTTTCGATTTTTATTTTCCTATGACCGAGTCGTGAAGCTGCCTACGTATCCTTAAGAGGAATCAGGTCAAACATAGTTCACCTGATTTTACTTGTTGTTATAATTTTTTTTTATTTTTACTTATTATTATGCACATTTTTCTTTTTTCTTTTCCTTCTTTTCGTTGTTGATTCCAAAAGAGGGGTATGAAATAAAATAGATAAGGCTCAAAGGGGGAAACAAAGGGTAAAGTGTTTGGATAGCAGAACAAATTGCCTTCGTCATTTCAGTCTTCGAAACAATGCTAAATACAAACAAACAATAAATCAAAGACAATCATACATAATATCTTTTGACAATATCAGAGTTAATTGCCATGTCTACACATTTGCCTTCGATATCAGTTAGATACAAGGCACCATTGGATAACACTCTTGTTACAATGAACGACCCTTGCCAATTTGGGGTGAATTTGCCTTTCGCTTCTGCCTGATTTGGAAGAATACGTTTCAACACTTGCTGACCCACTTCAAACTTCCGATGGCATACCTTTTTGTTGTACGCTCTTGCCATTCTTCGTTGATATAACTGACTATGGCATACTATTGCCAATCTTTTCTCGTCAATCAGACTCAACTGCTCCAAGCGAGTCTTGACCCATTCATCATCATCAATCTTAGCCTCCGCAATAATCCGCAAGGACGGGGATTTCAACTTTTGCAGGTATTACGGCTTCAGTGCCATATACCAACAAATAAGGAGGTGCACCTACTGAAGTACGAATAGTAGTGCGATAACCCAACAGTGCAAATGGTAATTTTTCATGCCATTGCCTGGAACCTTCTACCATTTTCCTCAGTATTTTCTTTATGTTCTTGTTGGCCGTCTCGACCGCGCCATTTGCCTTGGGACGATATGGGGTAGAGTACGGTGTGTAATCTTAAACTGCTGACATACTTCCTTCATCAATTTGTTGTTAAGATAAGCATTGTTATCTATGATGATTACCTTCGGGATTCCAAATCGACAGATGATGTGGGAGTGGACAAAATCGACCACTGCTTTCTTGGTTACGGACTTGAAAGTTTTAGCCTCAACCCATTTCGTGAAATAATCAATGGTTACCAGAATGAACCTGTGTTCGCTGGATGCTGCTGGTTCAATTGGTCTAATGACATCCATGCCCCAAGCAACGAAGGGCCATGGTGCTGACATTGTGTGCAATTTCGATGGCGGAGAATGAATCAAATCGCCGTGTACTTGGAATTGATGACATTTGCGCACAAAACTGATACAATCACGCTCTATGGTGAGCCAGTAATATCCTGCTCGAAGAATTTTCTTCGCTAGAACATATCCACTTATATGTGTTCCGCAAACTCCCGAATGTACTTCGGACATGACAGTCGTGGCTTCTCTAGCATTTATACATCTTAAAAAACCAAGGTCCAGTGTTTTTTTATACAAAACCCCTCCACTGAGGAAAAATCCACTCGCCAACCGCCAAATTGTTCTCTTCTGATCCCCCTTGGCCAGCGCCGGATATATCCCCATCCTGATATATTCCTTGATGTCATAGAACCATGGTTCTCCATCAACTTCTTCCTCTATCACATTACAGTATGCATGTTGATCGCGGACTTGAATATGCAACAGATCAACATAAGCTTTGTCCGGATGATGTATCATTGAGGCTAATGTGGCCAAAGCATCGACAACCTCATTATGAACCCTTGGGATATATCTGAACTCCACTGATTGAAATTGCTGACAAAGATCATGCAAACATTGTCGGTAAGGTATGCGTTTCAAGTCCCATGTTTTCCATTCTCCTTGAATTTGATGTACCAGGAGGTCCGAGTCCCCCAAGACCAAAACTTCCTGAACATCCATATCTACAGATAACCTTAAACCCAAAATGCATGCCTCGTACTCCGCCATTTTGTTGGTACAATAGAAATGAATTTGGGCCGTAATAGGATGGTGATGTCCTGTTTTAGAAAAAAGCACGACCCCTATTCCAACTCCTTTCATGTTTGCAGCCCCAACAAAGAACAATTTCCAAACTCGTTTTTCAGTTAGTTCCAGCTCATCAATATGTATCACTTCTTCATCAGGAAAATAAGTCCTCAACGGCTCGTATTCTTCATCGACGGGATTCTCGGCCAAGTAATCGGCCAATACTTGAGCTTTCATTGCAGTCCTCGTCACATAGACGATGTCAAATTTTATGAGTAATATTTGCCATTTCTCCAGTCTCCCTGTGGGCATATGCTTCTGAAAAATATGCTTCAACGGATCCAAGCATGAAATGAGGAAAGTAGTATAGGACGACAAGTAATGTTTCAATTTTTGTGCCACCCAAGTTAAAGCGCAACAGGTCTTCTCAAGATGAGTGTACTTAACCTCATAAGAAGTGAACTTCTTGCTGAGATAATAGATGGCTTGCTCTTTCCTGCCGGTGATGTCATGCTGCCCCAGTATGCAACCAAATGAATTCTCCAGGACCGTTAAACAAAGAATCAACGGTCTTTCTTGTTCAGGTGGAACAAACACAGGTGGATTTGATAAATACCCCTTTATCTTGTTAAACGTTTCCTGACATTCCTCAGTCCATTCGACAGCAGGGTCTTTCTTCAGCAATCTGAAAATAGGCTCACAAGTTGCCGTGAGCTGAGTAATAAACCTGCTGATGTAATTTAACCTTCCTAACAGACTCATCACTTCGGTCTTATTCTTCGGAGATGGAAATTCTTGGATGGCCTTGATCTTCGACGGCTCCAATTCAATGCCTCGCCTACTGACTATGAACCCTAACAACTTTCCGGATGGAACCCCAAATGCACACTTGGCGGGGTTAAGTTTAATATTGTACCTGCGAAGCCTCTGAAAGAACTTCCTCAAATCTCCGACGTGGTTGGCCTGCTGCTTTGGTTTGATGATCACATCATCCACGTACACCTCAATCTCATTGTGTATCATATTGTGAAACACAGTGCTCATTGCTCTCATGTATGTTGCACCAGCATTCTTCAAGCCGAATGGCATCACTCCGTAGCAATAAGTTCCCTACGGCGTGATGAATGTCGTCTTCTCTACATCTTCTTCATCCATTAAAATCTGATGATACCCAGCATAGCAATCCATAAAAGATCCAATCTCACGCTTCGCACAATTGTCAATCAGGATGTGGATATTGGGTAATGGGAAGTTATCCGTTGGGCTGGCTTTGTTAAGATTGTGTTAATCAATGCATACCCTGATCTTGCCATCCTTCTTCGGTACTGGAACAAAATTGGCCAACCATTCAGGATATCGAGTGACTCGAATAACCTTCGCATCTAGCTGCTTGGTTATTTCTTCCTTAATCTTCACACTCATATCAGTTTTGAATTTTCTCAATTTTTGCTTGACAGGACAGAATTTCGGATCAGTGGGCAATTTATGAACCACTAGATCAGTGCTTAAACCCGGCATGTCATCATACGACCATGCAAAAACATCTTAGTATTTAATTAGTGTTTCGATTAATTCCTTCCGAGTCTTTGATTCAAGATGGACGCTTATTTTAGTCTCTCTGATATTACTCACGTCTCCTAAATTGACGGCTTCGGTATCATTCAAGTTGGGCTTATGTTTTTCCTCAAAATGACTTAATTCTTTACTAATCTCCTCAAGAGCCTCATCTTTGTCAAATTCTGACTCGTAATCACACTCTACCTCTTGAACTATTATCTCAGATTGATTTCTTAGACTAGGTTGAGGATTCTTTATGCACGTCACGTCATTAGAACCGGCATAAAAGGAACTGTACAGAAAAGAAAAGAAGAAAATAAAAGGTAAAATTTATCAGGAATGAAGAACAGGAAGAAATTGTATTTCATTAAAAATGAAAGATAACAAGGTTTGCACACTTAAAAACAAACTGAAATTCGTATTACAACCCTAAAATAATCCATACAAACTTAAAGAAAAATCAAAGCAGACTACCAAGGCTCCCTCCGGGTAGGGAGAGAAATAGCCTTCCAATTATTAATCTTCGCTATTGGCCCGACAAACTGTATCTCTGCATGGCTAGGTCCCTCGCCAAATTCTACCATGTTCACCTCGCTGAACAACTGCTCAAACCTTTCTATCAACTCCTTATCAAGGATAACCTTATCATTGCGAATCGTCGTCGCTGGTCGTTTTCTAGTACCCGCCTTGACAAATGACCTATGAGAAGTGGGACCAGCTTTGGAAGGACCCATGCTCTCTGTTTCAACTTCTTGGCTCTTCTTATATCTGTGGATGTGGGTTGGAATCCCAAACCAAAAGTTCTTGCATTTTTAGGGAGGGATACTGGTTGTATGATTCCTTGCAAAGCAGATCCTAGACCCTTTCCTGGTACGAACCCATTCTTCAGCATTCCGTATGCTACCATGACCGATGCAGCTGTTATCTTCGGGTTAGGGATACACTTCCCCTCTTGCACTTTCTCAACTGTCATTGTGTATGAAACTTGATAGACCCATGGCCCCTTGTCATCTTCCATTTCAATAAATGGCAGAATAGTATCGCTGTGTGCGTACAAATTGTCTTCCCCGTGCACCACTATCTCCTGCCTGTCCCATTCGAACTTGATCATCTCGTGAAGATTTGACGGTACTGCTTTAGCGGCGTGGATCTACGGTCGACCCAATAACAGATTGTATGAGACAGCTATATCCAGTACTTGAAATTCCATTATGAACTCCACTGGTCCTATCGTCAATTCTAACACTATGTCCCCGACTGGGTCTTTGGCCCCGCCGTCGAATCCTCGTACACAGATACTATTCTTATGGATCCTCCCGTTCTCTAATTTTAGTTTGGTCAGAGTAGAGAGAGGACAGGTGTTCAAACTTGAACCTTTATCAACCAATACCCGTGTGACCATAGAGCTCTCACATTTTACTGCCAGATAAAGGGCCCTGTTGTGTTCCGTGCCCTCTATGGGCAATTCATCATCAGAAAAAGTGACCCTGTTCACTTCGAAGATTTTGTTGGATATTTTCTCCAAGTGATTCACAGTGATTTTGTCATGGACATGTGCCTTGTTCAAGATTTTCATTAATGCTCGGTAATGTTCGTCCGAGTGGATCATTAATGAAAGCAAGGAAATCTGCGTCGGTGTCTTCTTTAACTGTTCTCTAATGGAATAGTCCTGCATCTTCATCTTTTTTAGAAACTCTTCTGATTCCTCTTCGGTCACGGGTTTCTTTGCTGAATCTGAATTATCCTTGGCTTTCCTCAAATCTGCGGGAGCAAAATATCTTCCCGACCGAGTTAACCCTTGGGCCCCGCAGACCTCCTCTTTGAACTCCTTTCCTTTATACATCACTGCCACCCGTCCGTAGTTCCACGGAATAGCCTTGCTGCTGATTATCGATAACTAGGTTACCAGCTTGATGATAACTTGATCGATATAGGCCCCTTCCACAGTTATGACGGGTTTGCTGACTGCTCCCGGCACAATCACCTTTACTCTCTCCTGTCTCATTGTGATATGGCTTGGAGAACCCTTATTCACTGCCGCAGATAGCCCAACACACTTTTTAATCAACTCGAGCGCTGACCTTTCCCCTGTTGGTTGTTCAATTGTCTTTGTCTCGCTGGACCTAATTGTCATTACGGTCTGTGATGGCTTCTTCGGCTCTCCCCCTTTATGCACAATTTCAATCATGTTTGCCTCTGGGTGGGATGGCATTGGATTCCTGTTGATATTGGCTACCTTAGGATCTTACACTTCAATTATGTTAGTGTCAATGAGCTCTTGTATTTCATTCTTCAAGTACCAACACTTCTTGATGTCATGCCTCGGGTACCTAAAAAATACTCGTAACTGACCGAGTAATCAAGGTTTTTTGGAGGTGGATTTGGCAGTTTAGATGGTATTGGCCTTAGCATGTTCAGTTGTCTGAGCCTGTGGAACAGACTGGCATATGATTCCCCCAATGGAGTGAATATTTTCTTCTTTTGTGGCCTGTCACCCCTGAATGCTGGATTAGGTCAAAATTTTGACCGGGAGGGTTTCTATTCTATGGAGTGGGAGCACGCCATTGGTTGTGAGCCGGAGGTTGACTGTATGCTTGGGCGTGGTAAATGAAAAAATGAGGTTCGGGATGTGGGTAGTAGTGGTGGGGTGAGCTATATGGAGTGTGGGGTAAGTTTGAGAGTGGGGTTAAGGTTGATTATGGTAAGGTGATGGGCCCTGGGGCCAAGCTCTGGACTCAATTGTTGCGACATCCTCCTTCTTTTTCCTTCCCAATATACCTCCAGTGCCGTTTTGGATGGCTTGAGTGGTTCCTTTGATCGCCGAGTAACTCATGATTTTGTTGGACTTAAGTCCCTCCTCCACCATGTTTCCCATTTTTACCACCTCGTTAAATGACTTCCCTACTACCGACACCAAATGACCAAAGTATGTACGTTCTAAGGCCTGTATGAAATAGTCAACCATCTCGCCTTCTTTCATTGGAGGGTCAACTCTTGTAACTTTCTCTCCAATGGAAACCGTATTCTTTGAAACTCTCCCATGGCTTCTTCTCTATTTTCGTCAATGACAGACGATCTGGGACTATTTCCAGATTATACTGAAAATGGCATGCAAATGCTTGGGCTAGATCATCCCAAGTGTACCATCTTTCGTGATCTTGACAGGTGTACTATTCTAGCGCTGAGTCGCTCAAACTTTGACGGAAGTATTCCATTAACAATTCGTCCCTTCCTCCCGCTCCTCTCATTTTACTATAAAACGTCTCAAATGGGCCACTGGATCGCCGTGCCTGCTATACAAATCAAACTTGGGCATTTTGAACCCCGCCGGTAGCTGCACATTTGGAAATAAACAAAGGTCTTTATAAGTCATGCTCACTTGGCCTCCTAATCCCCGCATGTCTCGGAAAGATTATTCTATGCTTTTCATTTTTCAGAACATCTCTTCCCGTTCAGGACTTCTAGCCGGTTTTTCTGCTCCCTCTAGGAAGTCAGAACGTGGATCATATGGGTAGGTTTCGGGAGCTTTGAAGGTGGGCTCCGAAGGGTAGTATTGATTCTCTTGAGCCTAGAACACTGTCTAGCTGGATGTTTTATGGAATGCAGCTGGTGGGGATACTACAAAGACATGGGTGATTGGCGGAGGAGGGTAGGGAATTGGTATTGACGATGGAGCTTGGGGTGTGTGGGAAGTAGTGCCGTGATAATGTTGGTAGATGGGAAAACCTGGCTCGGTGGTGGGATGATCCTGAGTTTGAGCTAACGGTGGGGTAAAAACTAGGTTAATAGGGTATGATGGCGGTGATTGCCCTTTGGACCAGGCCTGATACATTTCGGTCATCTATTGCTTAAGTTTGAGAATCTCCTCTTTTATCTTACTGACATCCAACTCCTCTACCTCAATACTTGTGTCGACATCCGGGATAGACATGACTTCTGGTATTGGTCCTTTCGATCTATTTTGGTAATGGTAATGTGCCAGTATCCTCTAGATAAACTAACTGCTTGAATTCTCTGTCATTACAACAAACTTGTTAGTTTTTAAAGTTTAACAAATATGCAATCGCACATTGGGATGCAATGCACCTAGGCAATTAACCATTTCTATCATGCATTTGCTTCAGTTGCGTGCGTCATTCTGGCCTTTTATAATTGTGTCCCTTCTTTTAACACCTCTTAAACTTTCCTTTATTTTATTTATTTTCTCATTTTCCCCCTTTTTTTCTTTTTCTTCTTTTAGTGGTGGTCGAATCTTATATGGATTGCCTATGTTTCATGTCCCCATATGAATCAGACCATGCATAGTTCTGGCCAAAGCATAAATAGCAAAACATTTTTTCATAAAAACAAACAATTTTGATTATAGACTCAGAAAAAGTTTACAGACTTTGAAAAGACGACAAAGCACACTTAAAATGACCAACTGACGAACTTACAAACTTTAAAAAGAACACAGACTCAAACAAAGATTAGGAATACATTAAGGCCCTGACATTTCCTGGGGCCCACGAGGCATCATTCGGCCTTGCCGCGGACCTTTGAGCAAGATCCCTTTGAAGCCTTTCCAAATCGTTCATTATTTGCTTGACGAATGTCATCACTGCCGCAAAAAAGGTGGTACGGGTCATGTCTTCACATGCTCAGCATTTTGCAGTAATGTAATGTGCGATGTTTCTGACCCCTTCTCTAATCCTACTCTTTTCCTGTAGCAACCGTCTTATCTGTTGATCCCGCATTTCCATCACTCGAAAGTTGTGAAAGAGTTGATCTTGGAACTTATGCATTTGTTCCTCCATTCGTGCCATCAGGTCATAGCAGTGTTTCCTATCCTCTCTGAAATCTCTAGCTTGCCTGACTACCTTATCTTCGAGAGTGACTATTCTTTCTTTCAGGATGGTGATGATCCCTTCGTAATCCCTCTTCATCTGCTGCATATGCTGTGCCCGCTCTTTTGCACCCCTTGCCCATCTGGTCGGGATCCTTGTCAGAGCAGCTTCAGATTTTCCCAAGTCTTCTTGACATTCGAGGGCTTTCTTTTTCAATCTAAATATGGGTTTTTCATCAGCCTGGCTCTTTTTTGCAGTTGTCTTCATCTTTTGAATCTGGGCTTTGAGTGCTTGCTTCTCTCGTGCCCATTGAGCCCTTTCTTGCTCAAAATCGGCCTGTTATATGTCCATGGCTGCTTCCAGTATTCCCTTATCTTCTTTTAAAGTGTCAATATAAGATTTGAACTCTCGTGCCACTTACCTTTTAGAATTTCTATCTCTGGATTCTATCTCCTTCTCCCAATCAACTGCGTGCCTTATGGATCTTTCGGGTCTTTGCTGGGGAGCAGTCTGGTTGTGATACCACTCAAGGTATGTGAGGCTTACCTCCCCACATTCACGGTCTGCTACCATTTCGTCTACATCATAAAATCGACTACCAAACTAGACCTTTTGTGTATAAGATTCCCTTGGGGGTTCCTTTCCTGTGAATTCCCATACGAACGGACGCATGTCCTCGATCGGGGGCCCTTTTTGTTCTCTCCCTAGCTGACGCATGTGCGTAGGGTTGGAAACCTCCGAAACCCATGAGTATGAAGAATGGGCGATATGTCAACATGTGCATGACCCTAGCGGAAGGGAACCAATAATAATTCCAAGTGGGTATATCCGCATCTAATGAACCAAGTAATTCCTACCAGGCCCTCACCCCTTTTGGAAGATTACAATTTGCGGCCCTGCCTGGATGACAACGAATGTAATTCAACTAGTTTTCATTGAAATTTATCACTATTGGATGATGATAAAGGTTCTCTATGAACCACATCTGCAACAGAATGTTGCATCCTTCGAAGTAATCTCCACCTTCTTAGCATCGGGTCAAGGCTCAAAAAATGTCTCCTAGAATCATAGGAAGAATGGTATGTTCCTTGCTACTTTGTAAATACGAGACTACCGCCGATAATCGAATTCTGATGCGCCCATCATTCTCTGGAAATACCATGGTCCCTAGAAATGATATAATGAACGCGAAGATTCTCAATTCCCTCCAAGCATCGTGACTCAATTGGTTGATGAATTCTACGCTCGAGAATTTCTCAAACCCCTTCTCGTCCCCAAACCTGTCATAGTATATTCTAGTGAAACCCAGCCTTCGTTTAAGCAACCCATTGGAATGCGACGGAGGCATAATTTCTTTAAAAAGTTGTTCACACCAACGTTTCTTGGAGCAGCAGGCTTTTTCCCGTGAAGGTCTCTCCCCAATCCTGTGAACCCACCTAATTCTTCCAATGTGGGCGTCATTTCACAATCTTTGAACCTGAAGACATTATTTGTTGGGTCCCAAAAACCCACTAGAGCCTCAATTAAATCCCTGTTAGGTTCAATTCCCATGATGTTTGTGAGAAACTTGAGGTGTTTAAATATTTGATTTCATTCCCAGGTAGCAAAACTAGCCCACCAATTACAGAGACTGCTCGGGATCTTATCTCGGATCATAAACATAGGAGATGTTTCGTCCCTTGCCCTTTTCTGGCCACTTCTTTGTGGAGAACTCATAGTGATCCTAGATAAAATAAAAAAAAGTTAAGAGTCTCCTAAACCATATACATATTATGACCATTTTTTTTTTTCTTTTTTTTCTTTTATATAAAGAGAAAATCATCATTGTTTCTTGCCATTTTATAAAAATATCCGGTTTCATCAACACGGCCTTTCAGCACTTGAAGAAGATTTAAAGGCTGCATTTTGCTAACTGAAAAAAAAAATGTTTTTAAAGAAATGACTAGAGGTAGCTATTCCTGCAAAATAGCCTTCTGGCGCTCTTTTGTAGGCGTTTGACTATTTTAACCAAGAATGACATTACCTTTACTCACGACAAAAATAATGACATTTATTTACCCTTAAATTTATTATTTTCAAAATAGTTAAACCCGATATGGATTGCCTACATATCCCACATCCGGTGAGAATCAAACTTACGTAGTTAAGTCAGACTTGATGGAGATAAAATCAACTTTTTTCAAAAAGGAAAATAGAAAATTTTGGCGGAGCTTTGCTATCCTTTTCAAATCCTGATTTTTCCTTAAAAGAATAATTATTAATTTTTTGTTCTTTTTCTTTTTGTTTTTCCAAAAACTTTTTTTTCAAAATTTTTTTTAAAATTTTTCTTTTAATTCTCCTCTCATTACTAAAAAAAACCGGTCAACATGCAATCCTGAAGCAAATGAATGCACAAGTAGCAAGTAAGATGCATCAAGAAGGTCTTTTTCATTTTGGTGCACCTGTCCTAGACAGACTCAACCCCTGTGTTGAGTCTCTAAGGTCGAATGCACATGATGTAAATAAAGCGAACCTACTAGGGATATCCAGCATGAGGTTTGTTCATCTAGGTTCAAATCCTATTGGAGAAAGTATCTAGACTGGCTTACTCGAGCGGACAACTCAAGTCGAGGAGGGTCAGTGTACAACTAGCATTGCTTTCTGGCTTAACTGTTGGTGCTCCCCGCCTAAAACATGTGTGACTAAAGTCCTTCACCGGGTGCCAAGCACCTCGGCTATCTCAAAGAAAGCGGGCTATGTCAAGCAAATGCCCAATTTTGATTTCAAGAAGACTCAGAGGGGGTGCGTGAGAAGACAGTTTATATACACAGTTCAAAAATTATCAAAGTGGTAAAGAGCAACATTTAGCACATTTAAGCCAAAACATGTAATAAGAATCAGATAATCAATAAACCAAATACAACAATTATTCCAAGCTCGAATTCTTGAACCCTGAACTAGTGGTTCTGGGTTATCGTCTCCAGCAGAGTCGCCAGAGCTGTTACACCTCATTTTTCCCTATACCCGGAAGAGTATAAATAGAAGGGAGTTTTTCCAATTAAAGGATAATCGAAACGGGATTCGTTTATTGAGATTCAGAGTCGCCATTTGAGAGATTTATGGTGTCCCAAGTCACCGAATCAAATCCCGAATTGAGGAAAATGATTGACTCTATATTACAGTCCGCGAACCAGAAATTCGGGTAAGGAATTCTGTTAACCCGGGAGAAGGTTTTAGGCATTCCCAAGTTCCTTGGTTCAAGCACGATTGCTTAACTATTATATTCGGCTTAACTATATGATTTTAAACAATTATGAACCTATGTGCAAATTTTAACTTTTAACCGCTTTTATTATTATTATTTTAAGAAAATTGCAAACATTATTAAAACACGTCTTGATCCGCGCCACATAAATGTATCCGCGATTTTTGATATATTTTAACATCGTTGAGATTTGGATTTGGGTCTCATAACTGTGCGCCTGAGTTTAAGGAGGTAAAATTATTAAAGAACGCGCCTAAAGCCACTACATATTTTTAACTTTGCGAGGGCCATGAAAATTAGCTAAATGGCACGTCTCGAATTCTAAAGATTAAATCAACATTAATTAAATGAGGGTCACACAATTATTATTTTTTCCTTGGCATGACACATCTCAACATATTATAATCAGAAGGTCTGTGCTCTTATTTTATTTATAGCGTACCTCAATTATTCAACAAGGCCTAGTAAAAGAAAACTAAAGTTCATAACGCATATGTCAAAGTTCAAACTATTAAAACGAAATGCTCGAAACCGGCTACCATTTATCTTTTAAAACTTAAGCCGAACAAACTATTGTATTTTTTTTATAGCTAGAGGATCAACTCATATCTCAATTCTAGTTTTTAAAATATTTAAAACAAATTAACAAAACTAAATTTTAATTTCCTGCATTTTTCGGGTCAAATTTACTGTCAGAGCAATCTAACAATTAAATGAGTGAGCCATTGGTCTCATACAGCAAGCCCAAACAAAAGTGACATGCCATTTAGCCCTACCAACATTTCGGGTTTCAAAACTCAAATGAGCCCAACCTTTTAAGGAATAAGGTTACAAATTCCAAGCTCAATGTCGAGCCCTCACCAAAACAAAACGACCATTTCACCTTCGACCCCAAAAGTTCAAAAAAAAAAACATTCAATTAAATTACAAAATGAATCTAACTAGCTAAAACAAGCTTAGCATATTATCAGAATTTCAGAGATTCTAAACTTAAACTAACATTCATAACAGGGTAGCAATCCTCTTAAAAAAAACTTAACGTGTATTGCTAAAACTAACCTATGCTAGAGCTAACACTACTAAATAAGATATAAACGAGTTCTATAGCCCATATACACAGTCCCTCGAATGCTCAACCAAATTAACAGACTATAAATACCCAACGAAAACAAAAGAGCAACACGGATTCCTGGAAATGCTACTACTATACTAAGATGAACGAGCTAGACGAAACACTTTTACACTACATTACTGAATTCAGAAATTCTAGACCAATAATTGTCATTTAAGATTTAATGTAAACAGTCATTCATTCATAGAGCTTCAGGCATTTACAGCTTTCCTATTTTTGCATCTCATCTCTTAGAGAATTAAAGAATACCTGGAATTAGAAAGCAACACAGGAATCAGTAGTATAACAGTAGCAGGAATTAGCAGTATAACAGTAGCAGGAATCAGCCGCAATCAATTAACCAAAACACAGCTCCAAAACCCCAAAATGATGGATAGCAACTCAAAAAGGATCGGGGTCAAACCAAACAAAACAATTGAAAATCTTAATGGAACAGTAGAATTGTATTTTTCTCTGTGTATATCTCAGTTTTTCCTTATCGCTCAAATCTGTTCTTCTATAAAGAATGTGTGTTCTCTCTCAATGTCTATCTTCAGTGTATTCTTATGTGTTCTATGTGTATCCTCCTCAACCTCAATGTCTAAATTGCTCTCTTATCTCAGAATCTCTTAATGTGTGTTCTATATATTAGTGTATATCAGAATCTCCTTAGAATGCCTTTCCACTCAATCTCCGCCTTCTTAGGGTCCGAATGTTTGTCCCCTCTCTCAATGTGTATGTGTGTATTTAAAGACTACAACTAGTCCCTTTTTATTCAAGACTTTTACTTTTCAGCCTGTATATTCCCTTAGCACATGCATCCTCTAACCTATTTTCATTAACCCATGCTTGTTTCTGATTTTCCACCCTTAAAGGTATTGAATAGGGTGTCATCTCCACTTAACCAACCCTTTTCAATTTTTTAATTCATTCTTTTCCTTTACCTCAGTTCAGTAGTGTGGCCATGCCTTATTTTAATCCTTGAATGCCCATCAGCTGATAACATAACATAATCCTAGCTAACATGGGGGAAAAATGAAGCAATATTCAAATAATTTTCAAAATCTAATGAGTTGTAATTACCTTATATTCTCTAACTTGATTTCTGCAGTCCTACGGAGTCCGAGCAACAGAATCAACCACTTATTATTTACCAATGCGATTCACCAAAAAATTGATTAACACAAATAATCAAACATTTCTAACTGACCAAACTGGACCCTAAATTACTGGCCAGGTTCAAAATTTCTAACAAAATTCAGACAACATTCATGTAATTCGAAGAATTATAGAAGAAGAAAAAGAGGAACAGAATAAATGAATAAAATTGAAAAAACAACAAACGAACAAAACTGAAAGAGCGGAAACTTACCCGAATCAAACCAAGACTCGAATTAAAATCTCCAAAGAATCCCTTATTTTCGGGCCGAGATAGACTTTACCCATGTGTTCTCGACTGAAAACACATGACTAAAGTCAGTCTCAAACTCGAAACCTCATGAAACCTGGCTAAACGAATTTCTCATTACACGATCTAAAATTGGGAATGTTCTAGTATGATTCGAATGAAACTAGTGGTAGGTTGGGGATGGGGGGTCAAGGCGGCTGTATGGCGTTAATTTGGGGTTGATTGGGTAAGTTAGGGTTCTTTGGTCCGAGCTTCGATACAATATTCAAAGAGTTCGACTAGGATTCGAAGGAAACTGGTGGTGGATCGGAGATGAGGAGGTTATGGTGTACCTACAGTGTAAAGTTGGAGGTGTTTGGCCACCGTCCACTGCCGTAAGCGATTTTTGGCGGGCGGAAGGCGGCGGTGTAAGGCGGTGAATTCATGTCTTTCTATGAGTTGTTAAAGATAAGGGAGGGTGGAGTTTGGCTTGGGGGTGGGGTCTATTTGGAAATATATATACGAGACAGTGGAATGAATCCAGGCTGTTCGATCTGATGAGATCAACGGGTTGGATCAATTCATTAATGGAAATGACATCATTTCGTTATCATCAAGACCGGATCGGTCTTTGGATGGTAACGGGTCGGGGTGTGGGGGATCATACTGGACCGTCCGATCAAATGAAATGAACGGTTCATATCAACAAACCTGAACGGCGTCGTTTCATCAATGATAGAGACGGACTGAACCGTTCGATCTAATGAGATCGACGGTCCAGATTGAATGTGACCACAACGACATCATTTGGTTTGCTTTGAAGATGGACTGGATTTGGGAATCGGGTTTGGGCTGGTGTATATTTGGTTTGGGCTGGTTGATTCAAATTAAAAATGGCCCAATCTGATTTCCTTCTTCTTTTATCAATTAAAATCAAAATCCTAAATTAAATTAAAAAAATCCAAATTAACTAAAATTTTTAAGTATCTCTGAATAATAATTATTATCAATAATTAAATACCAAATTAAAAGAAAATCACAGGATTTAACACTAAACACTAAAATGCCAACAACGCTATTTTTTGAGAATCTTTTCATATTTGCAAAAAAACACTTGCTTAATTAATCTAAAATGTGAAATCAAATCCTAAATGCAAAAAAATGCAACATCTTTTTTTTTTATCAATTAAATAAAATACAAAGGTATAGACAAATGCAAATAATAACAAAAATATCACGACAATTCACCAAATTGCACACAATAAAACAGACAATTTTGTTTGATTTTGTGGGAGTAATTCATATGTGAAAAAAATCACGTGCTCACAAACACTAGAGACCGAGTGGATTGCTTCAGCAGATTGAGATTCCGGAGTGGATCACCATGGACTTCGTATCTGGGCTCCCACAGACTTTGAAGATGTTTAATACCATTTGGATTATTATGGATCGGCTGACCAAGTCCGCGTATTTTATCCCTGTGTGCACTACCTATTCCTCGGAGCGGTTAGTAGAGATTTATATCTGGGAGATTGTCCGTCTGCATGGTATTCGTGTTTCCATCATTTCTGACAGAGGTACTCAGTTCACATTGCGGTTTTGGAGAGTCGTACAACAGGAGTTGGGTACTCGGGTGGAGTTAAGAACAACATTTCACCCTCAGACAGACGGACAGTCCGAGAGCACTATTCAGATTCTTGAGGATACCGTGCGTGTGTGATTGAGTTTGGAGGTTCTTTGGATCAGTTCTTGCCAATGGCAGAGTTTTCCTACAATAACAGCTACTAGTCCAGCATCCAGATAGCACCATACGAGGCCTTATATGGTAGGGGATGTAGATCTCCAGTGGGTTACTTCGAGCTAGGTGAGGCTAGATTATTAGGCACAGACTTGGTTCAGGATGCTTTGGAACGAGTCAAGGTGATTCAGGAAAGACTCTATACAGCCCAGTCCAGACAGAAGAGTTACGCAGATTGGAAGGTTCGTGATGTTTCCTATATGGTTGGAGGCGGGCTCTGCTTCAGGTTTCTCCTATGAAGGGCGTTATGAGATTTGGAAAGAAGGGGAAGTTGAGTTCGAGGTTTATTGGCCCTTTTAAGATATTGAGGCTTGTTGGGGAGGTTGCTTACGAGCTTGCCTTACCTCCCTACTTGGCAGGATTTCATCCGATATTTCATGTTTCGATGCTCCAGAGGTATTACGGTGATCCATCGCACGTGTTAGATTTTTGCTCGGTCCAGTTGGAAAAGGATCTATCTTATGTTGAGGAGCTAGTGGTAATATTGGACGAGCAGTTCAGGAAGCTGAGGTCAAAGAATATTGTGTCAGTGAAGGTTCAGTGGCAGGGTCAGCTGGTCGAGAAGGCGACTTGGGAGATCGAGCATTATATGCGCAGCCAGTACCCTCATCTTTTCACTACTTCAGGTATGTCTCTATGCTCGTTCGAGGACGAACGAATGTTTAAGTGTAGGAGGATGTACCGACCCCACCGGTCGTCTTAAGAATTAACACATCGATCCTCTATTAACTGCTTCCCCAAGTTTATTTCTGCTATTTCGATTTGCCGGGATATTCCGTTTTAAGTTTCAGAGAGTTTTGGGACACTTAGTCCTAAATGAGAGCTTAAGTGTTGGAAAGTTGACCTTAGTTGCAACAATGTGATGACGACTTTTGAATGGAAATCCGATGGCTCCATTAGGTGATTTCAGGTTTAGGGGCGGGGTCAGATTGTATTTTGGAGGTTTGTAGCTAATTTAGGCTTAAAATGCCGAAAGGTCAAATTTTGACGTTTTCGGTTCGATAGTGAGATTTTGATCCGAGGGTAGGAATGGAATTTCGAGAGTTTCAGTATTTTCGTTACGTCATTTGGGACGTGTGTGCAAAATTTCATGTCATTCGGATGAGATTTGATAGACTTTTTGATCGAAAGTGTATTTTGAGAAATTTGGAGTTCTTAGGCTTGAATCCATGGTTAATTTGAGGTTTCAATGTTGTTTTAGGTGTTTTAAGGATTGGTACAAGTTTGGGGAGTGGTATTAGACTTGTTGATGCCTTTGGTTGAGGTCCCGGGGGCCTCGGGATGATTTCGGGTGGTTGACGGGGAGTTTTGAGAAATATTGCAGCTGCTGTATTTTTGCTTCTTCTAGTATTTTCGCATCTGCAGTTTCGGAACCGCAGATGCAGCATCGCAAAAGCGGCTAAGGAGACCACAAAAGCGGATTTTTGCCTTTTCATCAGGTTCCGCAGATGTGGAAGGAAAATCGTAGAAGCGGTGGCGCATCTGCGAAAGGGTAATCACAGATGCAGATTTCTGGTCAATTAATGAAAGCCGTAGATGCGACTAAGTTTTCGCAGAAGCGGGACTGTAGATGCGGTCCCAGGGCTGCAAATGCGGAATTAGCTGGGCAGAACATATAAATAGTTGCCTTCGCGAAATTGAGCCATTCTTTCACCATTTTCATCTGGGTTTGAAGCTTTTGAGAGATATTATTGAGGAAAACAAAGGGGAATCACTTCGAGGTAACGTACTTGACTTCATAACTCGTTTTTATGTAATTAAAGACCTTATTAGTGATGAGAAATTTGGAAAAAATAGGTTATTATGGCTTGAGTTTAAGAGGCCTTTAAATAAGGATTTGAGGGGCCATTTGAACTCCGATTTTAGTGTTCTTGGTATGAATGAACTCGTCAGAGTATGAGGATTTCGAAAATGTAAATTTACCCGATTTCGAGATGTGGGCCTGAGGGGTATTTTGGTCATTTTACCTAACTTCGCATCTTAGCTTAGAATTTAATTATAGAATTAGTTATCTGAAGTGTTATTTACATTATGAAATTGAATTGAATAGATTTGGGCCATTTGGAGTCGGATACTCGTGGCAAATGCATGGTTTCGGGTTGACTTGCACTTGTTCGAGGTAAGTGGCTTGTCTAACCTTGTGTGGGGGACCTTTCCCCTTAGGATTGATATTGTGGTAATTGAAATGTCCCGTACGTGAGGTGACGAGCGCGTACTTGTGCTAATTGTTTGAAAATATGATTTTTCTTTAAAAATAGACTTGAATTGTGTTCTTCATTTTCTTGCTTACACTATTTGGACATTAAACCTGTTGTAGCTTAGAGAAACATATCTACTTGACTAAATCGCTCTATTTGCCTTAACTACCTTAATTGTACTACGTGAGTCATGCTAGGTTAGGATTACATGCTTTACCTTGTTATGAAATTGATTGGATTGAATTCTTGTTGTTGCTGTGTTTTTACTTTGGGACTACGAACGGTATTTTGGGAGATCCCCCTGCACTTTAACTACGGGACGGTATCCAGGAGCTCCCCTATATGTTTACTTTGGGACTACGGATTTGCATTCCGGGAGACCCCCTGCACATTATGAGTTGGATTACGGGATTGCACCCGGGAGATTCCACTGGATATGATATTTATATTTGGGGACTACAGGATGGTATCCTAAGAGATCTCCGATTGTTATCTTGGAGCTGAGCTGTATTCTCTTCTGTGTTTTACTTGTCTCTATGATAGTTGTTGCTGACCTTCATATCTTGTATTAATTATTACACTATTTATTTCATACTATTAAAACTTATATCTTATTTAAGCTCAGTAGGGCCCTGACCTTCCTCGTCTGTGCCCAACCGAGGTTAGGCTTGGCACTTACTGAGTACCACTGTGTTGTACTCATGCCTTTCCTGCGCATGTTTTTCATGTGCAGATCCAGGTACTTCGACTCAGCTGATGTTCTAAACTTCAATACTACACAAGAGGGCAGGGGGGGTGATTTGTGTGGTACCCAATTTTCGCTCTAGAAGAACCTGGTTCTTCTAGGTTTACTTACTACTACTGTTTGTGGAATTAAGAGTGCATAAACTTTAATAACACAAAGATTTTTACGTGGAAAACACCTGGCTCAAAAGGTAAAAAAACCACGACCTACTACTCAGTAGGATTTTACTAAACTTCTACTAAAATCACTGAGCCAAAATTGCATTTACAAAACTCTTGTAAACCTAAGGATTAAACTCTAATCCCAGTGTGGCACACAGCCTCAACTGTTGCGACACTTTCAAGTTAACTCTAACTTGAATACTCAAAGTACCTAATACAATTGTTTCTATGAAAGCTAGAAAGGTACAACTTTAAACCACCTACTACAATTGAACTAGAATAAAAGAAAGATACGAAGGAACTGGTTCTTCTATCTTGTTTAAGTAGCTTCAGGAATGCACACTTGAATCTCTCATAAATTGCTTGCAAAATTGACTTGCTCTTTTGCTCTCAATTTATTTTAACTTCTGTGTTTGTGCAATACCTGTAAAAGAGAAAAATCCTTGTTAATTTATGAGTTAGTAATTAGAGTTTGATTGAGATTCAATTGCTGATCTTCCATCGCAGTTGAGTCCTTGAATAATACAAACTCCAACCCTATCCTTTATCCGGATTGTGACCTCTTCCATGAGGAGACTTTCTCTCCTCATCCAATATACAACCTTTTTGATCAGTTCAGAAGATATTGCTGCTTGATCCTTGAGACTTTTCTTCTTCACGTGCATCTCACATGTATAGATTGATAAACACTGTGTCTCATATGATGGACCTGGTCCATGACTGAGTTCATTTGTCATTCTTCAAAACTTCACCTGAACTTGGGCCAACAATTTCCCCCTTTTTGATGATGACAAACTCTGTTCTTTTATGAATGAAAAATTATGTAAGAACTCAGCTTAACCATCAACACTTAACTTAGCATTTTAACTTATCATCAAGGACCAGGTTTAATTAGGTTATAAATATCACATTATTCAGAATAAAAATTAAAGAACAATATCTCTTCCCCCTTTTGGCATCATCGAAAAGTTGCATATAATGTGAATCCCAGATTTATATAATTACTCATGGCCACTGGGGCAACTGCAAGTGAAAACATGGATTAAATCATCAATAATCAACGAACACATTTAGACTATTACGAACAAATTCTTCATAGAACAAGAGAAACAGCAGTTGTCATTGATTAGATATGTTTCCACCTACAAACCACAAAAAGAAAGAAAAACTTCCCAACATGAGCAAAAAACAGACAAAGTCCCAAACTGGGTCACTGCGGTGGGGGGGGGTACTAGACTGGTTCAGAAGACAACAACTTGAGGACCTAAGGCTTTGAGGAACTAGAGGGCTGGGTTTGGAGAAGGTTGAGCATATTCTGAAGCATTCCTTCACTTTACTCCTTTTCTTTTGCTAGCTCAACTCGAAGGCCATCTCTTTCAGCTTCCAATTCAGCAACACAAGCCTGAAGCCTAGCAATTTCAGCATCCTTAATTCCGCACTTTTGAACCAAAGCCCTAACCTTGCTATTCACTGGTGTCTTCAAAGATGAACCAGGTTCAACTGGAGAGGCATTGACAGGACAGTCACAAGCCAATAAGGTCCTAACACCAAAATGCTCCTTGCTTGATGCCATCTCCCATTTCTTCAAAGGCACCTTTAGCCTATCCAGCACAGTGGTCAGTATGAACCCATATGGAGTTGCATGTGTCTTGGAGCCATTAATGACCCTATCCAGTAATTTGACAATAAAAGCAGGCCAATTTATCTGCTTTCCTCTCACAAGGCATTCCATAAGCACGAGGTGCATATAGTTGGCAGTATGCCTCCTCTCCTATCTGGGAAACAGGCACTTGTTAACAAATTCAAACAAGACATTGTGCTCAGGTCTCATCTCACTCTTGTGAACAAATCTGGCTTCAGGTACATCTTCAGCATTTGTATCTTTACAAAAATTTCTAGTGATTTGAAGAGCAGTGGGGAGAGATTCTAGACATGGCCACCTTTGCCTTGGGTAGTCATCATACCCTCCACTTGGTATGTCCAGAATCTCATCCAGTTTGATTGCATCAAACTCCACTTTGACACCCTTCACCAGACTGGAGACTACCCCTTTTTTTCACAGTGGCATTGGCTATAAAATCTCTAAACTTATTCCTAGCCAGCCTCCCATCCATCTCAAGGACCATGTCCTTCCACCCTTGTGCAGTAAGAGCATCCATAAATCTTCTCATTCCTGGCTCATCCAGGTCTTTCAACAATCTTCCTTTCAAAAAAATTCTTCTGCCAAAGATGGCAAACCTATCTTGGTCTTTCTCAGATTCCTCTTCTTCTCCACCACTCCACTCTTCATCTTCTTCAACAATTTTCTTTTGTTTACCCTTCACCACAGACCTAGGTCTTTTGGCTAAAGAAGATTCAGCAGGTACATGTACAGAGGAAGACTTCTTGGAAGAAGTCTTGGAACTTTTTGATTTGGCTGTTGGAACCTCTTCAGTTGTTCCTATTTCTTGATGGACTAGTTCACTCTCTTCTTCTTCTTCTTCTTCTTCTTCTTCAACCTCAGAACTCTCCAAAACCTTTGCTTTTCCTTTTTCCCTCCTTTTCTTCCTGCTCTCTTCCAAAGCTTTCTGCAATTCTGCTTCACTTTCTTTGACCCTGCTCCTGGTAGCTCTTCCCTTAGGTACTGAAGGTACAGTAGGTTTTGGGGATGACATTTTGCTTTTCTTTGTTGGCTTGGAAGCAGTTGGATCCTTTTGTGTGGAAGCTTTACACTTCTGTGGATCATAACTGGCCCCAACCTTCTTCAGAATGTCAGCCAAAGTTTCCTCAGCAGATGAACCAGGTTCAGCTTGTTGCTTGCTCAAATGAACAAGCCCTTCAGCAGCCTCTCCAGAACCACTTCCCCCTGATTTGTTGCATTTTATTTCTTATTTCCCCTCACATTTCCACTAACTCCCTTTCTCTCTCTCTTTTTCTTTCTTTTTACCAAATCTTCCCCTTGTACATCTTTAACAGGATCAACCAAGACAAACCTATTTTCAACCATTTCAACCACATCAGAGAATACCAAATAAGTATTTACCTCACCAGGGGTTTCTTGATTTTTGTCAGTGTCAGAAGACCCATGTTCTTTACCTTCGCTGGCAGAAATAAAGGCTTCAGACTCAGAGCTGGAGTCAGATTCTCGATCAGGACTTTCCTTCTTCTAGCTAGCCCTCAATTTCTCATTTATGGCTTTTCTTAGAGACCTATAAGTCACCATTTTTCTAGCTAACATTTTCTGTCTACGAAACCTAGGTTTTGGGAAAACACTAGGAGGAGTAGATGAAGACGTATTAAAAGGGGATATTGGTGGTGGAGTGCCTGGATTATCTTGGGGGTTAGTCATGGTAAATTATTTCTGGAGAAGATTTGGGAATTTTGGAGATAAAAGAGAAGATCACAACTGGAGAGGGGTTTTTGACGGTTATGAAATGATGAAGAAGGGTGTGGTGAGTATTTAAGGTGATTAGAATAAATTTAGTTAACAACAGCTTTTTCAGTAGTCAATTAGGAGTCTAATCAAAGTAGAATTCTGGTCTCTTTAGTGATTATTAGGCATCACTTGATTTTAGGCAAAAATCCCATTTTTAGAGTTCTAGGAGAACGAAACTGGTTCAATGCTCAACGGATACAATTTCTGGGAGTTTGATGAAAGTAGGACTTCTGCTCATGATTGGAAAATTAATCTTTCTAATTGTAAAAAGTATAGAAAACATACCTAAACTTTCTCATGAGCATATACTGATGAACCAGGTTCTTCAAGTAGAACTCTCTTGAACATGCCTCAATTGCCAAAATAGAAGAAACTTTGTAAGAGATCAGTGAATCATATATATACACATGTCACAGGAGTATACTAATTAAAGTATGAAACTGAGTACGAATTGATCTAGATATTTATACAATAGTTAGATCTCCTAACCATTTTTTTTTCAATTTTTGTTTTCATTGCATTCTGAACTAGACCTATTAGGTGATCTTAATCATCCCTAATTCCAACCTGTTTCTCTACTCAGTGTTTTAGTAAAAATGTCAGTTATTTGTTTATCAATGGCACAGAACTCTATTGAAATCAATCCTTTTTCATAGTTATCTCTTAAAAAGTGGTGTCTAACATCTATTTGCTTAATCCTTTTATGATGAACATGGTTCTTTGTCATACTTATAGCACTAGTGTTATCACAAAATATTGGAATACATCCCACTTGAATTCCAAAATCTACCAACTGTTGTTTGATCCATAGTAATTGAGCACAACAAGAAGCAACAGCAACATACTCAGCTTCAGCAGTAGATAGGGCCACAGAATTTTGCTTTTTGGTAGCCCATGACACAAGAAATGAACCAAGAATGTGTGCCATACCTGAGGTGCTCTTCCTATCCACTAGAAAACCTGCATAATCAGCATCAACATATCCTACTAGATAAAAATTACTAACTTTAGGATACCAAAGGCACATATCAGTGGTTCCTTTCAGATATCTCAGTATCCTCTTGATAGCAGTCAAATGAGACTCTTTTGGATTCGCCTGAAAATAAGGACAAAGCCCTGGATTGAAAACAATATCAGGTCTGCTAGCAGTGAGATACAAGAGTGAACCAATCATACCCCTATACAACTTTTCATCAACTGATGAACTAGATTCATCAACATCTATTTAGTGGTAGTTGTAATGATTTTGTCTATTTCTTAAGATTCCTCCATTTTAAACTTTTTAATTAGCTCTTTTTTATACTTTTGCTGATGGATCATGGTTCCATTTGGACTTTGTTTGATCTGTAATCCTAAGAAGAAATTAAGCTCACCCATCATGCTCATTTCAAACTCACTACCCATTAATTTTGCAAAGTCCTTACTTAGCTTATCAGTGGTGGCCCCAAAGATTATGTCATCAACATAAATTTGCACAACAAGGAGATCCTTTCCTTTTTCCCTTAAGAATAAGGTACTATCTATTTTACCTCTCTTATAACCATGCTCCAACAGAAATTTTGACATTCGTTCATAACATGCTCTTGGGGCCTGCTTGAGCCCATATAGTGCCTTGTATAACTTGTATACATGCTCAGGACATTCCTTGCATTCAAACCCTAGGGGTTGTTTCACAAACACTTCTTCCTTTAGGTAGCCATTCAAGAAGGCACTTTTGACATCCATCTGATGGAGAGTGAATTCCATATGTGCTGCAAAGGCTATGAGGAGTCTGATTGCCTCTAGTCTTGCAACTGGAGAAAATGTCTCATCATAGTCAATGCCTTCCTCTTGGCTGTAGCCTTAAACCACAAGTCTTGCCTTGTTTCTTGTAACTGTTCCATCTTCATCAAGTTTGTTCCCGAAGACCCAATTTTTGCCAATGACTGATCTGTCCTTGGGTCTTGGAACTAAATGACAAACTTGACTTCTTTCAAATTGGTTGAGTTAATCCTGCATTGCATTCACCCAATCTGTATCCTGAAAAGCTTCAACAACATTTTTAGGTTCAATAAGAGATAGGAAAGTATCAAAAGCACACAGATACTTCAGCTGTGATCTAGTTTTGATTCCAGATATTGGATCAGTGATAATGTTCTCAACGGGATGAGAAATTTGATACTTGTGAGGTTTCACAACCAACTGGTTTCTTCTAGATGTCTCTCTCATAGTTTATTGCTGAGGAATAGGTTCCTCTTGGGGGTTTGATTCAATTTCTCCTTGATTAGTTCCCCCTGTTATGTTGCCCTTATTAGAAGGACCTGTTCCTTCTTTTGATGCCACTTTGACTTGTGCTGGGAATTCATTCAATTCCTTTACCAATCCAATGGCTTCATCTTCATGTTCCTGTCTCTCAGAAAGAATGTTAGTTTCATCAAATACTACATGTACACTTTCTTCAACACACAGAGTTCTTTTATTAAACACTTTATATGCTTTGCTATGTGAAAAATATCCCAAAAACACTCCCTTATCACTTCTGAGATCAAACTTACCTAGGGAGTCTTTTCCATTATTGTGCACATAGCACTTGCAACCAAATGCCCTAAAATGGGATATGTTTGGTTTTCTCCCTTTAAGTAATTCATAAGGAGTCTTATCCACCAGAGGTCTGGTCATGCATCTATTAATTATGTAACATGCAGTGTTTATAGCCTCTGCCCAGAAGCTGTGGGGCAATTTACTAGAAAGCAACATGGTTTTAGCCATATCCTCAAGAGTTCTATTCTTTCTTTCACCTACTCCATTTTGTTGAGGGGTCCTAAAGGCGGAGAAATTATGATCTATACCATCACAGTATTCAGCAAACTTGGAATTTTCAAATTCAGTTCCATGATCAGACCTAATGGAGGCAAGTTGATTTCCTAATTGTTTCTGAGTTTTTCTAACAAATGCAGAAAACTTGTCAAATGCTTCATCTTTGGAGGTTAGAAATAGAACCCAGGTAGATATAGAATAATCATCAACTATCACCATTACATATCTCTTTCCACCTCTACTCATAGTTCTTATTGGACTACATAGATCCATATGGACCAGTTCCAACGACTTGGTTGTACTTACCATTTTCTTGCTTTTGAAGGATGATCTTACCTGCTTCCCCCTTGCAAATGGCTCACAAACTTTGTCTTCCTTGAACTTGATATTAGGTAACCCTATCACCAAGTCCTTAGAGACTAGTTTCTTAAGCTGATCTAGACTTGCATGACCAAGTCTTTTGTGCGACAGAAGGGGATCATTAACCAACACACTTAAACAAGTGAGTTCATTTTCTGAAAGAGTGGACAAATCTACAATGTAAATATTGTTAAATCTTTCTCCCCGCAAAACAATCTTGTCAGTTGTAAGGTTAATCACAAAGCATTTGGTGGAGGTAAAAGCCATAAGGTTACCTTTGTCACATAATTGTGACACACTTATTAAGCTATATTTCAAGCCATTTATCAGGTAGACATTCTCTATGGAATGAGAATCTATTTTGCCTACTTTTTCAACCCCAATGATCTCACCTTTCTTTCCATTACCAAAGGAGACATTACCTCCTTTCAAGTCCTCAAGTAAAAGGAACTGGTCCTTGTCCCCAGTCATGTATTTTGACCAGCCACTATCCATATACCATATTTAGCTCCTCCCTTTCACTTGGACCTGCAAAAGGAAATCAAGGGTTAGTCTTTGGAACCTAAATTAGTTTGGGTCCCTTTCTATAAGTAAAAAGGTGAATTAAATTCCTTCTTGCCCATCCAGGCAGCTTATTTTTCTCTTGAACAAAGACTTTGTTCTTTTGACTGGCCTTTTCTTTTGCATTACATTCATTTTTGTAATGGCCAGTCTTGCCACAGTGTGTGCAAATTTTATTTTTAGGAAGTGTGAGGTACTTGCTTTTAGGGTCCCATGTTGGATCTTGATTTCCATAGGCAAGTCCTATTTTGTTGCTACTATGATGCTCTTGCAGCCAAGAGAGTGCATCAGAAGCTTTGTTCCACTTGCAATTTCTGTCTAGTTCATGTTTCACCTTTCCTAGATCTTCTTTTAGGACTTTGATGAATTCATCTTTCTTATACAATTCATCTTTCATTTTCCCCAAATTTTCTTCTAGAGTGAGATAAGTGTGATCAGCTTTCTTCTTTCCTGTTCTTAGTTTCTGTTTTAAGTTTTCAGATCTAAGTTCTAGGACACTATTATCAAGTTTAAGAACCCGGTTCTTCAACTCAACATTTGTGTTATCACTTTCATTAGCCCTAGATTCTAGACTTTTGCATTTTGCTTTTAGGATCACACATTCCCTAGACAGAACTTCCTTCTCATTGTTGATTATCTCAGACTCCTCAATGAAGTCTAGTAATAACTCAGCCAACCTTTCTTTAGACAAAAAATTGATCTTGTCTTTGAGATGAAGAATACTTACCTCTTGTTCATCATCTGATTCTCTGATAGCCATCAATGCTTGCTCTTCTTCAGCTTCATCTTTTGAGTCATCATCTGAGGTTTCTCCCCAAGCAGCAACTACATCTGAGGTTTCTCCCCAAGCAGCAACTATGGCCTTGGTTGAACCTTTGTTCCTTTTTGGTTAAACCTATTCCTTCGTTCAGCCCTTTGTTTCTTCCACCCAATTTCCTATTGAGGGCAGTTCTTGATCATGTGATCAGTCTTACGACAGTTGTAGCAACCCTCATTGGTCTGTTTTTTAGGAGCTCTTGATTTGTTGAAGGTTGTACCTCTTGAAGAACCCTCTCCTCTCATCGGGTACTTTTTGAAATCTCTGGTGATCATTGCCATTTCACCATCTTCCAGATCTGAACCTTCAGCAATTATGAGAGCTAGGCTTCTCTCCTTCTTGGGTGTACCCATTTTCATAGTTTGCCTTCTTAGTTCATAAGCAGTAAGATTTCCAATTAGTTTATCCAGTCTGAGAGTAGAAATATTCTTGGATTCCTGAATGGCAGTAATTTTGATTTCCCATGAGACTAGCAGAACCCTTGTCAGAATTTTTTCAACCTTGTCTTCTTCAAGAATAATTCTTCCAAGTGACTTAAGTTTATTTGTCAGTGTAGTGAACCTAGTATGCATCTCTTGGATAGTTTCTCGTTCCTTTATAGTAAAGTTTTTATATTGAGAATACAGTAGTGTTCCTCTGGACCTTTTCACTTAAGGTGTTCCTACATGAGACACTTGCAAAGTGTCCCATATCTCCTTAGCAGTAGTACAACTTTGGATCCTATTGTACTCGTCTGGACCTAGTCCATATACAAGCCATTTCTTGGCCTTAGCATTTTTCTCCCACTTCTTTAAGTCTTCAGCAGTGCAATCAACCCTTGTCTTTGGCACATCCAATCCTTCCTCATTCTTCTTTGTGGTTGCTAAAGGACCATCAATGACTATGTCCAAGAGTTCATAGTCTTCTCTTATGACGTGATCCCTCATCATGTTCTTCTACAAAGAATAGTACTGGCCATTGAAAAGTGGAGGCTTGGCAGTGGATTGCCCTTCCCAGTTCCCAGGTGGTGCACTAATGTTGATCTTTTTCTGAGGTGTTAGCCTCTTCAAGGATAACCCGCTCTGATACCAATTGATGTTCTAAACTTCAATACCACACAAGAAGAGGGGTGATTTGTGTGGTACCCAATTTCTGCTCTAGAAGAACCTAGTTCTTCTAGGTGTATTACTATTACTGTTTGCAGAATTAAGAGTGTATAAACTTAAATAACACATATATTTTTACGTGAAAAATATCTGGCTCAAAAGGTAAAAAAACCACGACCTACTACTAGTAGGATTTTCCCAAACTTCCACTAAAATCACTAAGCCAAAATCGCATTTACAAAACTCTTGTAAACCTAAGGATTAAACTCTAATCCCAGTGTGGCACACAACCTCAACTGTTGCGACACTTTCAAGTTAACTCTAACTTGAATACTCAAAGTACCTAATACAATTACTTCTATGAAAGCTGGAAAGTCACAACTTTAAACCGCCTAATACAATTGAACTAGAATAAAAGAAAGATACAACGGAACTGGTTCTTCTATCTTGTTCAAGTAGCTTCAGGAATGCACACTTGAATCTCACATAAATTGCTTGCAAAATTGCCTCGCTCTTTTGCTCTCAATTTAGTTTAACTTTTGCGTTTGTGCAATACCTGTAAAAGAGAACAATCCCTGTTATTTAATGAGTTAGTAATTAGAGTTTGATTGAGATTCAGTTGCTGATCTTCCATAGAAGTTGAGTCCTTGAACAATACAAACTCCAACCTTATCCTTTATCCAGATTGTGACCTCTTCCATGAGGAGACTTTCTTTCCTCATCCAATATGCAACCTTTTCGATCAGTTCAGAAGATATTGCTGCTTGATCCTTGAGACGTATCTTCTTCACGTGCATCTCACATTGTAGGTTGATAAACACTGTGTCTCATATGATGGACCTGGTCCATGACTGAGTTCATTTGTCATTCTTCAAACATCACCTGAACTTGGGCCAACATCAGTCCTACCACCCCTGAGGCGAGGCAACTGCTATAGCGACTTTGATGTATATCTACCGCGTCCGTAGACCAAGGAGTCTCTTTTTATTCCTGTTGTTTAGTATTAGCCCTTCTATATTTCAGTTCTTGTTGAACATTCTGGAGTTAGAGCTATGTAGTACTTCTTAGCTTGTGATTCATGGGTTTCCGGGTCTTGGATTTATGTACTGGTTTTTGAGAATTAAATATGGTGTATGCCGAGAGGCACATTCAACCACTGTTTATTTTCATTATTTCTGTTTTTAGTTGTTTACTTCTGCAAATTTTGGTTTTTTCCCCGCAATTTAGGCTTACCTAGTTATAGAGACTAGGTGCCGTCATGATGGTTCACAGGAGGGTAAACTGGGGTCGTGACAGGTTGACTCGATTGGAGTGGAGGGGGGACTCCTAGTCATTCTACCAGCAGGGTTATCTCTTATATGAAGGCTGGACTTATGGTCGAGAAGGGGTGTTTGGCTTATTTGGCTTGTGTACATGATTCTAGTGCGGAGGTTCCTTCGATGGATTATGTACCGGTTGTTTAGGAGTTCCCAGAGGTTTTTCCTGTAGACCTGCCGGGGATGCCACCCGACAAGGATATCGACTCTTGCATTGATTTGGCTCCGGGCACTCAGCCCATTTCATTTCTACCGTACCGCATGGCCCCGACAGAGTTGAAAGAATTGAAGGAACAGTTGCAAGATTTGCTGGATAAGGGCTTCATTAGACCTAGTGTCTTGCCCTAGGGTATGTTGGTGTTGTTTGTAAAGAGAAATGGATCGATGAGGATGTGCATAGACTTTCGGCAGCTGAACAAAGTCACCATCAAGAACAAGTATCCATTGCCTAGGATTGATGATTTATTTAATCACCTTTAGGGTGCCAAAGTGTTTTTGAAGATTGATTTAAGGTCTGGCTACCATTAGTTGAGGATTAGGGCATCCGATGTCCCTAAGACAGCTTTTTGGACTCAATATAGGCATTATAAGTTCTTGGCGATGTCATTTGGCTTGGCAAATGCCCCAGCAACATTTATGGATTTGATAAACCAGGTGTTCAAGCCCTATCTAGATTCCTTCATAATTGTTTTCATTGATGATATATTGATCTACTCCCGTAGCCGAGAGGAGCACGAGCAACATCTTCGGATCGTTCTTCAGACTCTAAGAGACTGCCAGTTATATGCTAAGTTTTTGAAATGTTAGTTTTGGTTGATTTCAATTTCTTTCTTGGGTCACGTTTTATCAGCAGAAGGTATTCAGTGGATCCTAAGAAGATTGAGGTAGTTAAGGACTAGCCTAGACCCACATCAGCTATAGAGATCCGGAGTTTCTTGGGTTTGGTGGGTTATTACCGTTGGTTTGTGGATGGGTTTCATCTACAACAGCCTCGATGACTAGGTTAACCTAGAAGGGTGCCCCGCTCAGATGGTTGGATGAGTGTGAGGCGAGCTTTCAGAAGCTCAAGACATCTTTAACTACGACGCCGATATTGGTGTTGCCCACAGGTTTAGTGCTCTATACAATATATTGTAACGTATCTCTTATTGGACTTGGTACGTTGTTGATGCAGAACGGAAAGGTTATTTTATATGCTTCACGATAGTCGAAGATTCATGAGAAGAATTATCCAGTTCATGACTTTAAGCTAGCAGCCATTGTTCACGTGCTGAATATGAGGCATTATTTATATGGCATGTCTTGTGAGGTGTTCATGGATAATAAGAGTTTGCAATATTTGTTCAACCATAAGGAGCTTAATTTGAGACAACGAAGGTGGTTGGAGTTATTGAAAGACTTTGATATCACCATCTTGTATCATCCCAGGAAGGCCAATATGGTAGCTGATGCTTTAAGTAGGAAGTCAGCCAGTATGGGCAGCCTTGTATATATTCCAGTTAGTTAGAGACTACTTGTATTAGATGTTCAGGCTTTGGCCAATCAGTTCGTGAGATTGGATATTTCTAAGCCCAGTCGTGTTTTAGCTTGCAGAGTCCCTCGGTCTTCCTTGTTTGAGCGTATCAGGGAGAGGCATTATGATGATCCTTATTTCCTTGTCCTTAGGGACACCGTGCTGCACAGAGATGCCAAGAAGGTTACATTTGGAGATGATGGAGTTTTGAGGATGCAGTGTCGTGTTTATGTGCCTAATGTGGATGGACTTTATGAGTTAATTATACATGAGGCCTATAGTTCCTGGTATTCTAGTCATCCAGGCGCCACTAAGATGTATCAGTACTTGCGGCAACATTATTGGTGGAGGAGGATGAAGAAGGATATTGTTGCACATGTAGCTCGGTGTTTGAATTGTCTGCAAGAAAAGTACGAGCATTAGAGACCTGGTGGTTTGCTTCAAAAAATTGAAATTCATGAGTGGAAGTGGGAGCATATTACTACGGACTTCATTGTTGGACTCCCACGGACTGACAGGAAGTTCAATGCAGTATGGGTTATTGTGGATAGGCTGATTAAGTTAGTGCATTTAATTCCTATGGCAGTTTCATATTCTTCGAAGTGATTGGAAGAGATCTATATTTGTGAGATCATTCGTCTTCATGGTGTGCCCTTGTCTATCATATCTGATCGAGGTACGCAGTTTACCTTGCATTTTTGAAGGGCAGTACAATGTGAGTTGGGTACATGGGTCGAGTTGAGCACATCATTTCATCCTTAGACGAACGGCCTATCGAGCATACTATTCAGATCTTGGAGGATATGCTCCACGCCTGTGTTATTGACTTTGGAGGTTCTTGGGATCAGCATTTGTTGTTAGCGGAGTTTGCCTACAATAATAGTTTTAAGTCGAGCATCCATATGACTCCCTATGAGGCATTGTTTCTTAGACGGTATCGATCGTCGGTCGGATAGTTTGAGCCGGGGGAGGCTCGATTATTGGGTATAGATTTAGTCTTGGATACCTTGGATAAGGTTAGGATCATTCAGGAGAGACCTCGTATAGCTCAGTCCAGGCAAAAGAGTTATGATGATTGTAAGGTTCGTGCCGTGGCATTCATGGTCGGAGAGAGAGTGTTGCTTTAGGTGTCACTCATGAAGGGAGTGATGCGGTTTAGGAAGAAGGGAAAGTGAAGCCCTAGGTTCATCGGGCCTTTTGAGATCTTTGATCGAGTGTGAGAGGTGGCCTACAGACTTGCGTTGCCACCAACTTTATTAGTAGTACATCCAGCGTTTCATGTGTCCATGCTTCGGAAGTATCACAGTGATCCATCTCACCTGTTAGACTTCAGCACTGTCCAGTTGGACAAGGATTTGACCTACGAGGAGGAGCCGGTAGCTATTCTAGATTGGAGGGTTCGTCAGTTGAGATGAAAGAGTTATCCTTTGGTTCATGTGCAATGGAGAGGTCAGCTTGTTGAAGGAGCTACTTGGGAGTTTGAGTCCGATATGCGGAGCAGATATCCCCATCTTTTCACTAACTCAGGTACTTTTCTAAGTCCGTTTGAGGACGAACGATTAATTTAGAGGTGGAGAATGTGATGAACCAAAGGGTCATCTACTGTTTTAGAACTTGAATCTGTGTTTCAAGGCCTTAAAAACATCATTCTATCTCTTCTTGATTTGCATGCATAGTCGGGGCGTATTTTCGAAAAGCCTTTATGTGGAAAATTGATGAAATAATAATTTTTGGCCTAAAAAGTTAATTTTTTTACTTTGGTCAACGTTTTGGGTAAATGGACCCGAACCTGTGTCTTGATGGTATTGATAGGTTCTTAGTAAAATATGGGACTTGTACGTATGCCCAGAATCGAATTCTGAGGTCTCAACCCCGAGAAATGAACGTTTGATGAAAATTGTAAGACTGAAAATCTAAGGAATTAAAGAAATTGATCAATGTTTGATCTCATTGGTATCAGGTCTGTATTTTGGTTCTAGAGTCCAGTATAGGTTTAATATAATATTTAAGTCATGTCTGTGAAATTTGTTAAAAAATGGAGTTTATTTGACGTGATTCGGACCTTTGGTTGAGAAAAAAGAATTTTTGAAACTATCTTGAAAATTTCATGTGTTTTGATGTTAAATTCATAGTTTTAGGTGTTATTTTGGCAATTTGATCGCATGAGCAAGTTCAGATGACGTGTTAAGACTTGTGTGCATGTTTTGTGTGGAGCCCCGAGGGCTCGGGTAAGTTTCGGATGGGCTACAGAGTGTTTTGGATTAGAGAATATTGCTGGTGTGCTTCAACTTGTTGCAGATCCCTGATCCGCAATTGTGAGATAAGGCATCACAATTTCCGACCTTGCGGGGTTTGCATTTCCGAGCCTTTCATCGCATTTGCAATTAGAAGCTGGGCCGAAAAGTTCGCAAATGCGAACAAACCTTCGTAATTGCAAAGGGAGATTGGGAGGGGTATGATCGCAAATGCGATCTTTTACTCGCATTTGCGAAGTACATTGTTCGCAATTGTGACACTTTTTTCGCATTTGTGATGGCAGCAGGACTGCGAAAGGCTTCGCATTTGCGAGCTTCACAATTGCGAAGCTCAGGTCGCTATTGCGACATCTGCTTTGGACTTAGACGGAATTTTTTCATTCATTCTCCCATTTTTCAAAATCTAAACTTCAAGAGGTGATTTTCCAAAGGCTAGCTCTTCCCCAAATCATGGGTACATGATTCTTAACTCATTTCTTTCAATCTCTTACTTCTTTTCAAAAGATTTCATCCTAGAATCGGTTTTTCATGGTGGAATTGGGGATTTTTGGATAAAACTTTGGAGTTTCGAAATTTGGGGATTTAGACCTCAAATTGAGGTCGAATTCCAAAACCAATTGTGTATCCGGGCTCGAGGGTAAATGGATAATCGGCTTTTGGTCTGAATTTCGTGTTTTGACCAATCGGTTTTTGACTTTTTTAGGAAAAATGTTGGGAAATCTATAATTATGCATTAGAATTGATTTCTTTAGAAATAATTGATATTATTAAGTTAATTATGACTAGAAACGAGTGGATTGGAGGTGGAATCGAGAGGTAAAATGGTAATTGAGCTTTGAATTGACCGTTGAATTGAGGTAAGTTTTTCGTATAACTTTGACTCGAGGGATTAGGGGTCCCCAAATTAATTGCTATATGAGATTCTATGTGCGTGACATATAGGTGTGGTGACGAGTACCTACGCACCGCCAAATTATTTGACTAGCATGTTCCCTTCCGCGTTCCTAATATATTATCTTCCTATCTTAACTATTACATGCTTATTGATGCTTCCATGTTTAATTACTTCTTGTTAGATATTGTTTCCTTTATTGAAGGTATCAGTTATTACGTAGTTTTATTTTGTTATATCATTGGTTTAAGTTGGCTTACCGGTGTTTCATAGTGTACTTCGGTTGGTCTCGCTGTGTAGTAAAAACAGAGTGAGGTTTAATAATTGTATATTCTTCTGTTTGATTTGGTTTAAGGTATAACTATTGTGGAGGGGTTTTGATCTAAACTATGAAATTTCTATTCCTATTGTATAATTGGTACTAATATGGTGGGATTGGGTTGCATGCCGCAACAGGATGAATAAGGGTGAAATGTGATTGTCTGGTGGGATCGGATTGCGCGTTGCAATAAGGAGTGATAAGGGCGGACAGGTGGGATCGGGTTGCACTCTGTAATAGGAGGAATAAGGGTGATATATTGAGGAGTAATAAGGGTGGACTAGTAGGATCGAGTTGCACACTGCAAAAAGGTTAATGTTCATATTGTTACTGATTACACTACTGAAAAATTGGTCTATGGTAACGCATAAAAACCCGTTCCAGTAGGTAGATAAACCGTTGCCATAGTGATATTGGAACGGTTTATAGACTGTTACATCCGCTCGCGTGCCAATAGAGCTATTAGAACGGTTCTTGGAACGGTTTTTATATCCGTTGCTATAGAGATATCTATCGCAACGGTTTTCCCTTTCTCTATTGGAACGATTATTCCTTCCAATTGGGACGATTTAAAACCGTTACTATAATGTGTATGCAACGGCTCATAACCGTTACCATATTATCTAATGCAACACTTTCGTAAGCTATTGTTAAGGTTATTTTTGGATATAACAACGGTCTCTTTAAGCTATTGTAACGGTTGTTTTTGTGTTCCTACGGTTTTAAATACCTATTGGAACGATTTAGAGTGCATTTTGGAACGGTTTACCGGATCTATTAGAACGGTTTAAATTCTAATGGAACGCCATTTGTATCCTATTGCAATGGTTCTGGAAAGCTATAGTAACAGTTCGTTTAAAATATATATATAATAAATTATAATAACACTAAAATTTAAATAAATCACAAAATAAAACTATTAATAATATAACGCGTCCAACAAGCTAATAATATCCATAAAAGTAAATGTTCTACCCCAAGTGCATAAGTTTAATGCATTACAAGATAGTAAGTTTCAAAATGTTGACAAGAAAAGATTACTAGAATATTCATCTATAGCAATTCAAAATTCATCTTAAGTAAGGTCTAAATCTTCATTGCCTTCATCTTCTATTTCTTGATCTACTCCACCTACAAAAAAGGATAAATAAAGTCATTACCTTTCATCTGGAATGCCTAGACTAAATAAATTGATCCAAAAAAAAAAAGAAAATAATGGACATACAAGATGCTAGTCAGGAGCCTAGCTCTTCTACAGAAACACATTATCTAGACCCAAATTTAGACATTAAATGTACATGCAAGCTACTAAAAAAGAACAACATATCAAATTAATCCTGTTATAGGATTTAAAAGGAAAAAAAGCCAGTTTGCACACGTATACAGTTAATTATATCATTATTATAATGTTGCAGTGGCCAGGAATTGAAACAGAGACAAAGATAGGTATATCAAGTTACCTTCTGCCCATGAGTTAGCCGTAGCCGAGGGTAGTCTTTCAAGACATCATGGACGTATTGTGCAACGACTGGCCAATTCTGTGGTCAAAATGAAGATCATTAGATGTCCTTTCTTTTGTTAACATGGGCAACTCCAGCATCCGGTTAACATTAAGAAAAAGCAACAAGAAAAGTTGGCACTCACATTTTCATCTACATTACGGGGTAATGTAGAGAGGCACAAAACTTATGGTGCTCAACCTTCGCACCCTTAATGTCTTTAGTTTTCTCGACAAGGGTTTTAAAAACATGTAAAGTAGTCAAACAAGTTAAGTTCACGTCTTAAATTACCTTTTTTTCTTTTCCGGCTGAAAGAAAGACTCATCTACTAATTTGAAATGTTTTTAAGAGAAACCTTCTAAAGCACCTACCTCATCAATCATGGGCAAAAATTTACGAGTAGGCTGGAACATATTAATTTTCTTGCCCTTCTCAAAAAGAAATTACAAAAGTAGTTAGGAAATTAGGAAAGTAAGTCAGAGATTCATTACAAATCACATCAATGATTACAAAAGTAGTTAGGAAAGAACTATTTTAGAGCGATCCCAACTTAAAGAACATCGAACTGATTACAAATCACATCACTGATAAAGATAAAACAAATAGAAGAAGTTAGCTTCTCGCGCAATCAGCAGAGGCGGGGGATTTTGCATGATTTCTGTTTTATCCTTGAGAAATATGAGCTCTCCTTCCTCTACTGAATAATCTGTACTTGAAAAATATACCAGATTAACGATCTAGCTAGTTATCAAAATAATATACGAATAATAGAAAATGATTAATAATTGTTAAAAACTTATTAGTGACCCCTAGTAAAACTTTACCACAATAAGCCAAAAGTATGTAACCGCAGAAAACCACATTCAACAAGCTCTATCTGTTGCGCAATATAGAATGTATTTCAATTATTTTTATTAGGAGCAAGATTTGATATCTTTGGTTTGAAAAGTTGATGATTGAATAGTGTGAAACTATCTTACATTGAATGTGCAACTATTTATAGTTAACCAGAAAGCTTATGTTGTGAAGACATAACTTCATTAAGTTCATGAGCTGTAAGATAATACCTTTTATGTACTATATTTTTAAGTATTAGCATCAAAAGTATTTGTTAAGAGGAATTACATAGTAATGTAAAAGATTTAGCGTTAAACTTAGAAAATATGCATCTTTTGGAGGTGCCGTTTCAAAATACAAATAATTAAAACTGTTGACTCCAGTTACAATGTAAATACATATAAATCAGGGAAGGACTCATCCTCTGTAGATTTCTCTATTTGGTAAAGAAAACAACTAGAAAACCTTTATATAGAAGACTCTTTACTATTATAAAGGACATTTTTTTGAAATTTACAATGGTAAAAATTAGAAGCATCTATTAAGAAGTTGTACAAGATCTACAATGAAGGATCCTCGCAAAAGGATATTGCTCACTGCTCAATAGATAATTCATAGTATTGAACTAGCTACTCAGGTACAAAGCAAACAACAGATACCTTCAAACCTGCAGCATTTCCAAATGTTAAAAAATCTACCTCCTAATAATAAAACAAGCTTCTGAACAAGGAAACAAGTAACAAAACCTTCATGAGAATACACTTCAAATATTGAGTAGATAACGTTTTTTTTCTGAAAAGGCTAGCAGAAGTTCAATTCAAATGTAAGTTTTGTCTGTGGTAACTACACAATTATATGGCTCAAAGACATAGACATAGAAACTGAAGATGTTCTTCAACAAGAAAGTAACAATAACCTGGTTGTTGTGTTAGATACAAAAGCAGAAGAAGGCTCAGAGGAAGTACCACTTGGTCACAAAAATAATGGTATGTATTGCTCTGTTCTCAGTGTATGTTGTTGTTTGCTCCAGTCTTCTGCACTACTATTTATATGAATTAAATGGTTTTGTTGTCTATTTATTTTGATTGCTTATGTATAGAAATATTCAAGAAAATGGTATATATTCTTCTTCCGTCTACTTTTTGTATCAATTGTCTTATCACCATCTCTGTTGTATGGACAATCTTATTTTACTTAGTACAGTAAATTGTTTCGTGCTTTGTGATAATTAAACTAAATTATTTTTCGGATCTGAAGATGTGCATATGTCAAAAATAGAGGAACTTGAGAATGGAAAAGAAATGGCATCTGAAGAAATGCATTCTTTGAATGATATTTTAGGAGCTAAAATAGAAGTTTTTGGTGAAGAATCCATGGAAGAATCTCAAATTGATCAAGCTCGGGCTAAAAATAAAAAAGATTTTCAGAACAAAAGCCAGAACTTGGGTGAAGATACCAAGAGAAGTTCCGATATCACTAATGTGATCTTGATGAAGCAGTCACATGAAGAGGACAAGCCCCATTGTGATGATACATCTGACTTTGTGGTAGAAAATGATCGGGAGGAGGAAGATCACTTAAATAATACTGATGTTGCAGGAGGGAAAAAGTTGATGTGAGAACCTGCAAGTGTCAATAGAGACACTACCATAGATTTCCATGAGGTGAGTTCATTGGGGCAATTCAACGGTGAGGGGGAGGCTAAGGTGAGTAGAAGTTAGCAGTGTTTGAAAGATGCTTCCGAAGCTAACATGGAAAATGCTGGAGAAGAACCCATGGAAGAATATGAAGTTGATCATGCTGAAGCTAATGTGGATAGTGCAGCTCATGGTCTGGAAGTTGCAGAAGAAGAAAAACCCATGGAAGAATCTGAAGTTGATTATGCTGAGGCGAATGTGGATAATGCAGCTCATGGTCTTTTTTCCAGTTTATTATCAGTATCAATAGCATATGCATACCAATCATCACTACTACCACCAAGACAAGAAAGGCACAACTAATCAAACAACAACTCTAATTCACAAAATGCAAAATTCAGACTGGACAAACATGTCACAACAGAGAAACATCAAAGACAAATAACAAAGTACTCTGAAAAAGTAGTAAGAAGTAGTGCTAATGCTAAATACCAAAACCATGAGACATACCCTAAACCTCAACAAATAAAACCCTACTCGACACATGGCTCTTGCTTCAGTCAATCAAATCTCAACCACAAATCAAACTAATCCTTAGAGCATATATATATATATAAACCCCTAGATCTATAATCTCTTTTCTTTTCTTTTTTGGGTATGGCTTTAGTTGTTTGCATATCATATGTTACCAGAAACATACATGGGATTGCTGACTCTCCGCAATGATGGGTAAATTCTGTACTATATAAAAATTTTTTATCATATCTCAGCTTTTTCAAGTTTTTATATATCTTTCACAATCAGCCCAGCATAGAGTTATAATTGTGATGCAGGCTGATGGAATTCACACACACCAAGAATTCGCTTTACATAACAGTGAAGAAAGAGTAGATGGTGGTGCAACTTCAACTTTAAACAAATTCTACAAGAAAGTGCCAACAGAAGGACAATTACCGAGAATTCATTCCACACCAACTGACGATTCATGTACTCAAAGCTCACAGCTCGGTTTAAACTGCTCAAGGACAAATTAGTATTCATCTTTTTTTTTAAATCAGCAAGGAAAAGTAGTATTCATCTGAATATTAGATTTAAAACAAACTAAAAATATTTTCATTTGGCATTCTTTTCGATATGTAGAATATTGCCTTTTGTGGAGGTTCCATGCCATAACAAATCAAGTTTTGTTTGGACTTCTGAAGAATACTAGCCATTAGAAAACAGAGGAGTTTTCTTAGTGATCACAAATTTCTCACCATTAAAACTTGGCATGTTAAACAAACAAGTAGAATATGTGAGGTGGAGCGAGCAGGAAATTGCAGATTTACCATTAATACCAGTCCTGACATTAAGGAGAACCTTAAATGATTCACATTAGTGTGAAAATTGCAGATTTACCATTATTTGTATTTTCAACATTTTAATTGGTACATTGTATAACTCACTAAACACTTTTATACAATTAAAAGCATTCTAACCAAGTCAGTAAAGTTCTCGGAAAACTTAGACACATATCTATATCACTATCCAATTCTAAACATATAATGCAGCACATCCAAAATTGCTACAAGAATGAGCCTTAGAACTACTTCTTAGCAATGTAGAATGCCCAAAAAAGCAGGAACCCCAAACAAGACAACAAAGTTTGACGCATAAGTACCAAGTCCCAACCACAGCTACAATCTCAACCATTGACTCTCAGTGGGTCATAGAGAAGTTGGATACCAATAATACCAGAATAGGCACATCAATAGGAAGAAAAAAAGATATTACCATATCCACTCTACCTTGAACCAAAGCAAAATCCCAAGCAAGGAAGGAGGAGAGGGAGCCACAGAACCAAACGGAGAAGAGTTCATTTCCGCGCTCGCGGCAGGAAATAATGTACAACTTATGGTATTTGCTTGTGCAAATGTTGCAGACTCCACCACCCTTGCACTGGTGGCAACAGCTCAACAAACAAGAGGTTGATACATTACACTTACTACCAGATACAATTAGTCTTTTAGAAAATTTTAGTAGATTGGAATTGTAAATACTTATTTAATGTAGAACACTTTAGCTTTCATGGAAAACTACCAAAGATTCAAATATACGAAGAGGAAAATAGGAAAGAGAGCTGTCAAACAGGATACTTATCCGTATATTTAAAAATAGGATACCAATCTGCACAAAACAAGATGTGTAACTAGTACACAAACTGGAAATTCCAGTATTAAGAATGTGTAACAATATATTACAATAATCTTCTGGAAATGTGTAACTAGTACACAAACTGTTCATGTACGACTTACAGTTGACATGGATTGACCATTATAAGCCGCCAAGGGCAGATAAACAGAGTACAATACAATCACACGGATTGACCATGAAAGTGTAACAAACTGATACCAAATAAGATTTACATCTTACCTCAAGATAATATACCCAGCTGTTATTCAGACTTTTTCTGATTCCTTCTCTCTCCATGTTGCAAGGACCTCATCAGTTCTAAATCTCTGTGTGAATGTTGATTCCTCCATCGGAGTCGATGCACCATTTGCATACTCTAGGAGACCAGTATAAGCAATCATTGCTCCATTGTTAATGCAATACCTTAAAATCCACCGGTCGGATTTACACATAAAAACTTATAAGCTTTCATAAAGGTGTATCATCAATCTCTAAACCGAGATATGGATTTCATCAACTAACTATTACTTCATCAATATACATTATTATTATCCCATTTACGGGGCATATTAACCGACGAAAGAATATCGTCTTTTGATAAATCAAAACAATAATAATATACATAGCTAATAATAATTATATCAAGATTAAGCGTATAAGTACATTTAATGGGTAGAGTTTATTTTATTAAGTCAGTATAAAATACTTATCTCTACTTGGTCCAATCAATACATACAAAATGTACTAGCACAAGAAGTTAGAATTAAACCATTCTCATAATCAAGATAAATTATATTTAATCTTGTGCTACAATCAATCCTGATGGTTTGTCCAATTCCATCATTAGATTGTGAACTCAAACTTTATACTTAGAAGAACTGATGATTTAATCTTCCGTGTATAAGCTAAACTCTATACACTAAATCATATACTATATAAGCAAAGGACACCGACTAATATATGATCTATTAAAACTTTATTAAAATTGAATGAAAAACATTATCATAATAAATACTATGTCTAAACCAAATCCATGTTTAATAGTATATATCCAAACAATAATGACCATACCGAGTCCTAAAGGTAGTCTTCAGGATATCTGGCTCCCAAATCTTCAACTGATGATAGCCTAAATGCAAGTCAATCTTAGAAAACACACAAGCACCCTACAACTGGTCAAACAAGTTATTAATACGAGGCAAAGGATAAACGGTTCTTCATTGTCACCTTATTCAACTAGTAATAATCAATACATACGCGCATAGAACTATCCTTCTTCTTCACAAATAACACAGGAGCACCCCAAGGCGATACACTAGGAACCTTATTAATTAATTCCTGCAATTGCTCCTTCAACTCCTTCAACTCAGAAGGAGCCATACGGTACAGAGGGATAGAAATAGGTTGAGTACCCAGAAACAGATCAATGCCAAAATCAATGTCTCTATTGGGTGGCATTCCCTGAAGATCAACTGGAAACACATCAGGGAAATCCCATACTATTGGGACTAAATCAATAGAAGGAGTATCCATGCTGGTATCTCTCACAGCTAAGTACGCATCACAACCTTTCTTAACCATACGCTGAGCCTTAAGGGAAAAAATAACTCTATTAGGAGTGTGACCTAAAGCACCCCTCCACTCAATACGCGGTATATCTTGCGCGGCCAGTGTCACGATTTTGGCGTGACAATCAAGAATAGCGTAATGGGGAGACAACCAGTCCATGCCTAAGATAATATCAAAATCAACCATGCTGAGCAATAATAAGTCGACTCTGGTCTCAAAACCACCAAGAGCAACCAAACTTGACCGATAAACGTAGTCTATAACAAGAGAATCTCCCACAGGAGTACAAACATAAACTAGGGAACTCAAAAAATCCCGAGGTACATGCAAATGTGGGTCAAAATAAGAAGACACATAAGAATAAGTGGAGCTTGGATCGAACAGAACCGATGCATCTCTATGACAGACCAAGATAGTACCTGTGATGACAGAATCGGAGGCGACAGCCTCAGTACGGCCTGGAAGAGCATAATATCTCGCCTGGCCTCCCCATCAGGGGTGACCTCTATCTCCCCGACCTCCACCTCTGGTTGGCTAGGCTGGTGGGGTAGCAACTGGTGCTGGGACCATAGACTGAGAGCTCTGCGGGACCTACTGTGGCTGAGGAGTCTGCGGAGGTGCAGCCCTCCTAAGTCTGGGGCAATTCCTTACCATATGGCATGTGTCACCATACTCAAAACAACCTCTAGGAGGACGTTGCGGCTATGACTGGCTCGGGCCAGGTCTGCTAGACTGACCACTGAAAGCACCCCGTGCAGGAGGTGCACTAGAGACCGGAGGTGCATAATAAGGCTCCTGAGGCCTAGGTGGAGCTGGAATACCACTAACTGTAGGAAGAGCTAAATGAATGGGGTGACCTATATGACCCCTACCATGACGACCTGCAGCTGGGGCACGGGCACTAGAATAATGGCTTGACTCTCGAGACTTCTTGGCCTTCCTCTCCTCTCTATACCTAGCATGCATACCCTCAATCCTCCTAGCAATGCTAACCACCTGCTGATAAGATATATCCATCTCTAACTCATGATCCATGCTAGATCCGATGCTGGGAATAAGCCCCTCAATGAACCGGCGAACCTTCTCGTGAACCGTAGAAACCAAAGTTGGTGCATGTCTAGCCAAGTCGATGTAACGGACAGCATACTCTGAGACAGTCATAGTACCCTGGTGTAAATGCTCAAACTATGTGCGCCAGGCGTCCCTAAGGCTCTGGGAGACATACTCCCTCATGAACATATCTGAAAACTGAGCCCAAGTTAGAGAAGTTGCCTCATCCGAACTGTCTAACTCATAAGCACGCCACCACTGATAGGCGGCTCCTCAAAGCTAGAAAGTAGTGAAGGAAACCATGCTTGATCCTGATATGCCCATAGTACGAAGAATAAGGTAGCACTCCTCCAGAAATCCCAAGGCATCCTCTTATGCTAACCCACTGAATACAAGAGGATCATATTTTTAACCACTCGAGTCTCCGCTGCTCATCCTCTGAAGCCGCTGCCCTATCCTCAGGCTAAACTGATACTTCATGCAGTGTAGGAATAACCTCTAGGACCTGCTCAACATGCACTCGCTACTTAAGAGTGTAGGCGGCGGGAGTCCGTACTCCTCCCCTGGCCTGGGATGTGGCTGCATCAAAGAGAAGCAACCCTACCTGAGACAAAGTGGTGTACATGCTAATAAACTGTGTCATAGTCTCCTGGAGTGCTGGAGTAGTAGTGGCAGACATATCAAGTGTCTGGACACCGGTTGGTACTACTAGTCGTACATCGGTTGCAGCTCGTGTAAGTGCTTTGGCTGCACCATGAGCGCGTCCTCAGCCTCTACCCGGCCTCGGCCTCTGACGGCTCCAGTAGAGGGCACAGGTGCCTGATCATCTCGAGTAGCGCGTGTCCTCACCATCTGTGAGAGAATAGAAGACAGAAGTTTAGAATTATGATATCAAAATCTCACACGACAAGGAAATCAAATGAAATGGAATTTTTCTAACAGTTACATAGCCTCGCGTAGATAAGTACAGACCTCTATGTACCGATCGGTGAGACTCTATTATACTGACTTGTGATTCATGACTCCTATGAACCTAGAGCTCGGATACCATCTTGTCACAACCCCAATTTGCCTTCCGTGAACCATCGTGATGGCACCTAGTCTCTACGACTAGGTAAGCCTAAATTGCGGAAAAGAAACCAAAATTTGCAGAACTAAACAACTTAAAACAAAAATAAGGAAAATAAACAGTGGTAGAATATGCCTCTTGTCATACACCATATTTAATTCTCAAAAACCAATACATAAATCCAAGACCCGGAAACCCATGAATCACAAGCTAAGAAGTACTACATAGCTCTAACTCTAGAATGTCTAACAAGAACTGAAATATAGAAGGGCTAATACTAAACAGCAGGAATAGAAAGAGACTCATCGGTCTGCGGACGCGGCAGATATACCTCAAAGTCGCTATAGCAGCCGCCTCGCCTCAGGGGTGGTAGGACTAAGTCTAAGTACCTGGATCTGCACATGAAAAACATGCGCATGAAGAGCATGAGTACACCACAGCGGTACTCAGTAAGTGCCAAGCCTAACCTCGGTTAGGTAGTGACGAATAAGGTCAGGGCCCTACTGAGGTGAAATAAGATATAAGGTGTAACAGTATGAAATAAACAGTGTAATAAGTAACACAAGATATGAAGGACAGCAACAACTATCATAGAGAAATGTAAAACACAGAAGAGAATATAGCTCAGCTCCAAGATAGCAACCGAGGATCTCCCAGGATACCGTCATGTAGTCCCCAAATATAAATATCATATCCAGTGGAATCTCCCGGGTGCAATCTCGTAGTCCAACTCATAATGTGTAGGGGTATCTCCCCAAATGCAATTCCGTAGTCCTAAAGTAAACAAACAGGGAAGCTCCCGGGATACCGTCCCGTAGTCCCAAAATAAAAGTGCAGGGGGATATCCCGGAATACCGTTCCATATTCCCAAAGTAAATACACAGCAACGACAAGAATTCAATCCAATCAATTTCATACCAAGATGAAGCATTTAATCCAAACCTAGCATGATTCATGTAGTACAATTAAGGCAGGTAAGGCAAATAGAGAAATTTAGTCAAGTAGACATGTTTCTCTAAGTTACAGCAGGTTTGATGTCCAAACAGTATAAGCAAGAAAAGGAATAACACAATTCAAGGCAATTTTTAATGAAAAATAGGATTCTCCAACAATTAGCACAAGTACGCACTCTTCACCTTGCGTACGAGGAATTTTAATTACCACAATATCAATCCTAAGGGGAAAGGTCCCCCACACAAGGTTAGACAAGCCATTTACCTCGAACAAGTGCAAGTCAACTCGAAACCACGCCTTTGCCATGAGTATCCTACTCCAAATGGCCCAAACCTATTTAATTCAATTTCATAATGTAAATAATACTTCAAGTAATTGATTCTATAATTAAATTCTAAGCTAAGACGCTAAGTTAGATAAAATGACCAAAATTTCCCTCAGGCCCATGTCTCGAAATTGGCTAAAATTTACATTTTCTGAATTCTCATACTCTCACAAGTTTACATATACCAAGAACACTGAAATCGGAGTCCGAATGGCCCCTCAAATCCTCACTTAAAGGCCTCTTAAACTTAAGACACAATTACCTATTTTTCCTAAATTCCTCATCACTAATAAGATCTTTAATAACATAAAAATGAGTTATGAAGTCAAAGACGTTACCTCCAAGTGATTCCCCTTTGTTTTCCTCAAAAATCTCTCTCAAAAGCTTCCAACCCGGATGAAAATGGTGAAACAATGGCTCAATTTTGCGAAGACAACTATTTATATGTTCTGCCCAGCTAATTCCAAATTTGCAGCCTTGGGACCACATCTGTGGTCCCGCTTCTGCGGATACTTAGTCGCATCTGCGACTTTCATTAATTGACATGAAATCCGCATCTACGATTACCCTTTTGCAGATGCGCTAACGCTTCTGCGGTATTCCTTCCGAATGTGCGAATCTTGAAGAAAAGGAAAAAATCCGCTTCTGCGGTCTCCTTAGCCGCTTCTGTGGTGCTACAGCTGCGGTTCCCAAACCGCAGATGCGAAAAATACCAGAAGCAGCAAAAATACAACATCTACAACATTTCTCAAAACTCCCTATCAACCACCCGAAATCATCCCGAGGCCCCCGGGACCTCAACCACATGCACCAACAAGTCTAATATCACTCCCCAAACTTGTACCAATCCTTAAAAAACCTAAAACAACATCGAAACCTCAAATTAACCATGGATTCAAGCCTAAGAACTCCAAATTTCTCAAAATATGCTTTCGATGAAAAAGTCTATCAAACCTTATCTGAATGACCTGAAATTTTGCACACACGTCCTAAATGACGTAACGGAACTACTGCAGCTCTCGAAGTTCCATTCCGACCCTCGGATCAAAATTTCACTATCGAACCGGAAACTTCAAAATTGGACCTTTTGGCATTTCAAGCCTAAATTAGCTACGGACATCCAAAATACAATCCAACCACGCCCCTAAACCCGAAATCACCTAACGGAGCTAAGGAACCATCGGATTTCCGTTCTGAGGCCTTCTTCACACTTTTCCAACTACGGTCAACTTTTCAATACTTAAGCTCTCATTTAGGGACTAAGTGTCCCAAAACTCAAAATCAAACATCCCGGCAAATCGAAATGGCAGAAATAAACTTGGGGAAGCAGTTAATAGCGGATTGGGGCATTAATTCTTAAGACGACTGGTCGGGTCGTCACATAACCCCAGCTATGCTACTGTCACGGTCTTGGCATGATAATCCAATATAGCATGATAAGGTGATAGCCAATCCACACCCAAAATGACATCAAAATCAACCATATCGAGAATTATGAGATCTACACTGGTCTCAATACCCCCAATCATAACCACACATGAACGATAGATGCGATCTATAACAATGCAATCCCCCACCGGTCTGGACATATATACGGGAGCACTCAAAAAGTCACGAGGCATAATCAAATATGAAGAAAAATAAGAAAACACATTGGAGTATGTAGACCCTTGATCAAATAAAACTGAATCATCTCTACTGCAAACCAAAACAGTACCTGTGATGACAGCATCGGAAGACTTAGCCTCAGGCCTGGATAGGAAAGCATAACATCGGTGTTGGGCCCCACCACACTGAACCATATCCCTAGGATGACCTCCTTCTAGACGACCTCCACCTCTAACGACCTGACCTCTACCTCTAGCGGCCTGACCTACACTTCTAGCGGCCGGACCCCTACCTCTGGCTCCCTGACCCCTACTGTCCAGATAGTCTTGTTGATCCTTTGAAGATGTATCATCATAGGTAGTGGCAAAAAACTTTGTAAACCTATCGAAACCTCCATAAGGCGTCAGAAGGCATAGATGATCTATCACCAGTCTGTGCTACAACACCTGGCGCAAACCATCCTAACTGGTTGAGCTGTCGGAGTCTGAAACTAGGGAGCCATCTATTCCGGAGTGTGAGTAGGGGGAGTCTGTGCTCCTTTCCCTGCCCGAGAGACGGCTGGTGCTACAGGGAATGTATTGGCCAGAGTAACACTCTCCATAAGGCCCACTAGACGGACCAAAGCATCCTGAAGTATTGGGGTAGCTATGAACCCCTATGAAACCTGAGTTGGCCCTGCTGGAACGGTCTGGGCCAGAGCCTCCTGATCAAACTCTACCTAAGGCTTTGTTGCTAGTGTTGCTGCCCAAGCTCTGGGTTGAGCCCTACCCCTTCCTCGACCTCTAGCACGGCCTCGTCCTCTACCCTCGTAGGAGCTGCCACTAGGGGTTCGGGCTGCAGATCAGCTGATGAAGCGGTAGGTTCTTTCCATCTATAAAGGAACAGAGTAGAGAGTCCAATTAGCATTGAGAGATCAAATCGCACAACAGAGAATAATAGAAGTGTAATTATTCCTAACTCTGTAGCCTATGGGGGATAAGCACAGACGTCTCTGTACTGATCCCTCAGACTCTACTAAGTTTGTTCGTGAATTGTGAGACCTAGGCAACCTAGTCCTCTGATACCAACTAGTCACGATCTGAATTTTCCACCATCGGGACCATGATGGTGCCTAACATTGCACTCACTAGGCAAGCCAATGTTATAGTTCTATTCACTTTTTTCCTTTCCTTTTTATAATGAAAATTTAACAAAACTAGGTTAACGAAAATAAAGCAGAAGTATATAATTAACTAATTATCCTTTTACTATTAACAAAACCGAAACGGTTACCACCCAGAAACTGGTGTCACAACCCACGAACATTCTATGAATATCTACAAGTATTGGTCTGAAAGAAAAGTACATCTATCTCGAAAGAAAATAAAAACAAAAATATAGAATATATGAGGGGACTTTAGGGCCTGGGGACTCATGTAGGACTACCTTGGGTCTCCTCGACGAATGTTTGCAACCGACCTCTCGATCAGCCACAACCAGCTCCAAAATCTGCACAGAAAATGCAGAGTGCACTATCAGTACAACCGAGCCCATGTACTAGTAAGTGTCGAGCCTAACCTCGAGGAGGTAGTGACGAGGCTAAGGCGGGGCATTTACAATATAACCTGTATACATTTTATAATAAAGCAAAAAGGAAGTACGAAACAAAATGGAACAGCAACTTGCAGCAAAGAAATACAAAACCCAGTTATCCTCCACTACTCAGCTTTAACCAATCCTTAAGAGAATTCCAGTGCTATAGAATAAAATCGCAGCAGAAGAAGAATACATAAACAACAAAATAATGTGGCGTGCATCCCGATATCGCCATATAATCAGTAACAATATGAACATCCACCCTTATTACTCCTTGTTGCAACGTACAACTCGTTCCCACCAGTCCACCCTTATTACTCCTTAATATATCACCCTTATTCCTCATGTTACGGCATGCAACCCAATCCCACTTGTCCACCCGTATCACTCCTTGTTGCATCGCACAACCCCATCCCATCACACAATCATATTTCATCCTTATTCCTCCTGTCGCGGCGTGCAATCTGATCTCACCATATCAGTACCAATCACACAATAAGAATAGAAATTTCATAGTTTAGCTCAAAAATCCTCCACAATAGTTATACCTTAAACCAAATCAAACAGAAAACTATACAATTATGAAACCACACTCTGTTATTACTACATTGCGAGACCAACCGATGTACATTCCAAATGCCGATAAGCCAGCTTAAACCAATGATGTAACAAAATGAAACTACTGAATAACTAATACCTGCAATAAAGAAAACAACATCTAACAGGAAGCATTTAGACATCGAAGCATCAATAAGCATGTAACATTTAAGAAAGGAAGATAATATATTGGGAATAGCGAAAGGAACATGCTAGACAAATATTTTGGTGGCGCAAAGGTACTCGTCTACACACCTATATGCCACACACATGGAATGTCACATAGCAATTAATTCAAGGATCCCTAATCCCTCGAGTCAAAGTTAGACCAAACACTTACATCAATCCAACGGCCAATTCAAAGCTCAATTACCACTTTACCTCTCGATTCCACCTCCAATCAACTCGTATCTAGTCATAATTAACTTAAGAACATCAAATATTGCTAAAGAAATCAATTCCTATGCATAATTATAGATTTTCCAATATTTTCTCCAAAAAGTCAAAAATCGACCCCAGACCCGCTTGGTCAAACCCCAAAATTCGGATCAAAACCAGATTACCCATTCACTCCCAAGCAAGGATATACAATTAGTTTTGGAATCCGACCTCAATTTGAGGTCTAAATCCCCAAATTTTGAAATTCCTAAGTTCTAAAAAATCCCCAATTCCACCATGAAAAACCCTAGATTCTAAGATGAAATCTTGTGAAAAGAAGTAAGAGATTGAAAGAAATAAGTTAAGAATCATTTACCTATGATTTGGGGAAGAACTAGCCTTTAGGTTATCGCCTCTTGAAGTTTAGTTTTTGAAAAATAGGAGAATGAATAAAAAAATCCCGTCTAACACCAAAGTTATAAGCTATAGATGTCACAATTGCAACCTGAGCTTCGCAATTGCGAAGCTCGCAAATGCGAAGAAGCTATCGCAAATGCGAAACCCTTCATAGTCCTGCTGCCATCGAATGCGAAGGAAGTGTCGCAATTGCGAACACTGTTCCTCGTAAATGCGAGTAAAAGATCGCATTTGCGATGATACCCCTCCCAGCCACTCTTCGCAATTGCAAAGATTTCTTCGTATTTGCAAACTCTATCGAGCCAAGCGCTTTAATCGCAATTGCGATCAAAGGCTCACAAATGCAGACCCTGCAGGCTCGCAATTACGATGCATGATCTCGCAATTGTAAGATTAGGAGCTTGCAACAACCTAAAGCACACCAGTAATATTTTCTAAGTCCAAAACACTCTGTAGCCCATCTGAAACTCACCCAGGCCCTCGGGGCTCCAAACCAAATATGTACACAAGTCTTCAAACATCATCTGAACTTGTTCGTGTGATCAAATCGCCAAAATAATACCTAAAACTACGAATTTAACACCAAAACACACGAAATTTACAAGAAAGTTTCAAAACTTCTATTTTCTAAACCAAAGGTCCGAATCACGACAAATAAACTCCATTTTTTACCAAATTTCACATGCGGGCCTAGGTCCATTTACCCAAAATATTGACCTAAGTCAACAAAAATTAACTTTTTAGGCCAAAAATCATTATTTCATCAATTTTTCACAAAAAGACTTTTCGAAAATACGCCCAGACTGTACATGCAAATCGAGGAGAGATAAAATGAGATTTTTAAGATCTCGAGATACGAATTCGAGTTCTAAAACAAAAATGACCATTTGGATCATCACACAAAATAAAATAAAGTGACTTTTATAGATAATTTTTATTAGTTCAGTGACCATGCTAGAAATGGACGGGTACTAAACGAAAAAAGAAAAAGACTTAAATTGAGTCCGGAACCTAATTAATAAATTTTTTGGCTTAAAACACTTTTTTGATGTTTAAAAAAAAAAAGAAACCAAAATAGGCACTTCGCAGTTTAATACTGCGAATTGTATTAACGAAATTTCTACCGTTCAGACAATTCGCAGTACTAAACTGCGAACTATTAAAAAAATATTAAATTTTTGACATTTCGTAGTACAGTACTACAAATTACAATTCGCAGTACTAAACTACGAAATGCCTATTAAAATTCTGATCATCTCCTTCCCCACAGATAACGACGCCATTAAAATACTTATCAAAATTTTTCTGGTCCCCCACTCCCCCGACGACAGTTAAAAAAAAATTTCGGTCCCACCCGTCCCATAAAGAGCAAGGAGTGTAGGTCTCACACTCAAAAGAAGCTTTGGATTCCGTGTTTGGTTGCAAAAACTCACTTTCAATAATATTTAGATCGAGGTATTTTAATTTTTGTTTATGTCGAAACTCATATAGTATGTTTCCATGTGAATTTTTAGTATGTTAGTGTTTAATTTTGTTTATTTTATATACCCGATTTGTTTTATTTGATATGTTAGTATATACCCTGTTATTTGATATGTTAGTATTAATTTTTGATTTATTTTGTTTCTGTTAGGTTAGTGTGAATAATAATATTTAGTATGTTAGCATGTTTCGATTTATATTATCCGAATATTCAATTTTGTTATGTTAGTATGTTTGCATTAGTATTATTTATTTTGTTATTAATATTATTTATTTTGTTATGAATATTAATTTTGCTATTTATTTTATTTATTTGTATTGTTGATTTTATGTTCATATTGTATAGCATGGAGCCTTTTAGCGTAAAGCCTTTTAGCGTAGAGACTTATAATAATTAAGGATCATTAGGTGGTATCGGGCGTCAAAAATCAAGCCTGGAACCCATACACTACTATTATCTCCAATTTCAAAAATCATATTTAATTTAATTTATTAAGTTAATAAAAATCTAAAAATATTAAAATTGAGACTTATAATAATTAAGAATTATTCAGTGATACCGGGCGTCAAAAATCAAGCCTGGAACCCATACACTACTATTATCTCCAATTTCAAAAATCATAGTTAATTTAATTTATTAAGTTAATAAAATTCTAAAAATATTAAAATTGAGACTTATAATAATTAAGAATTATTCGGTGGTACCGGGCGTCAAAATTTAAGCCTGGAACCTATACACTACTATTATCTCCAATTTTAAAAAACATAGTTAATTTAATTTATTAAGTTAATAAAATTCTAAAAATATTGAAATTGAGACTTATAATAATTAAGAATTATTCGGTGGTACCGGACGTCAAAAATCAAGTCTGCAACCCATACACTACTATTATCTCCAATTTTAAAAATCATAGTTAATTTAATTTATTAAGTTAATAAAAATCTAAAAATATTGAAATTGAGACTTATAATAATTAAGAATTATTCGGTGGTACTGCGCGTCAAAAATCAAGCCTGGAACCCATACACTACTATTATCTCCAATTTCAAAAATCATAGTTAATTTAATTTATTAAGTTAATAAAAATCTAAAAATATTGAAATTGAGACTTATAATAATTAAGAATTATTCGGTGGTACCGGGCATCAAAAATCAAGCCTGGAACCCATACACTACTATTATCTCTAATTTCAAAAATTATAGTTAATTTAATTTATTAAGTTAATAAAATTCTAAAAATATTGAAATTGAGACTTATAATAATTAAGAATTATTCGGTGGTACCGGGCGTCAAAAATCAAGCTTGAAATCCATACACAATTATTTTCTCTAATTTCAAAAATCATACTTAATTTAATTTATTAAGTTAATAAACTTCTAAAAATATTGAAATTGAGACTTATAATTAAGGATTATTCGGTGGTACCGGGCGTCAAAAATCAAGCGTGGAACTCATACATAACTATTATCTCTAATTTCAAAAATC